>PVJC01050750.1:0-11847 GCA_004026665.1 Murina feae | reverse complement strand
AACAAATACATATCTATCAACAAGTGAATCTAAGAATCAAGTGAATAAAAAATCTGGTGAACAGAATAAACTGGTGAATAGAATAGAATCAGAGGCATAGAAAGGGAGTAGACTGACAATTTTCGGCGGTTAAGGGGATTGGGGGTGCGTGAAAAGAATGGACAATAATCGTACACCTATGGATGAGGACAGTGGGGGGGCAGGGACAGAAGGTGGGGTGGGAACTGGGAGGAGGGGAGCTATGGAGGGAAAAAGAGGAACAACTGTAATAATCTGAACAATAAAGATAAAAAATATATATTAAAAAAACAACAACAACAACAACAAAAAACAAGAGACAACCTTACTTCAGTGGACTAAGAGTATAGGAAGAAGGAAGGTTACCAGCTATCAAGGGCTATATAACTTACTATTCATTTGGGATTCTGAATTTTAGGGGCTAGTGTCCAGAGAGCTATCTGTGGTTCTATAATTTTTTTTACACTAGGAATCTGTAACAAATCTTTTATTTTATCCATGTAGACATGTGAAAATAATATCTTCTGTGTGCACAAATATTTTTCTAATTTTTATTTTAAGTTAATTCTTTACACAAACTATATATCGGGCCATGGTTCTCATGTCACTGTCCTTTAGATCACAAGGTTCAGAGTCTCGAAGTACTGATATGGTATTCCATGTCAGTCATCTTTGAAGGCATTCCTCTCAGAGTACCTTGATAACAACAGAGTCATGAAAGTAACCCCTAGTAGCCATCTGCCATTTATTCCTTTGCTATAAAGCTTGAGAACTAGAACTCGAGCCAAAATGTGTGAAGGACACAGTTATTTTTTTTTATAGTCCCTTTGTTACTGAATTGCCATAATCTCGTGTTACTACATCTACTCTGATCTGAGAGAGTCTTGAAAGCAGGCTTTTTTCTAGCCTTGCTGCCTAGAAGCTTACGTTAGAGAAGGGAGTGGCATTGGGTCTGTCCTGATCATGGGTGCTGTGCTGGAATTTGTTGCTGGGCTTGTGTTTCTTTGTTTTACTGCAGTTGGATGCTATAGTGACTCAATGGTGGTGGTAACCCAGAGGAGGTTTTGTTTACAAAGTGGGCTCCCCTCCCTGTTTATTTATGACTCCTGTAGCACTATACATTGAATGTAGGTGCCACAAATCACAAGTCACTCATCTATTCCCATAGATGGGGTATAACTCTACTTGCAATTACCAGTGAATATGACATTTTCATAAATACTCTTAGTATAGGAAGAAAATATCAGTATTACACATTAACCTCATTGAGGCAGATTACACAATTGCCAAAAGACTGCTAACTGTGCTGGCATGTAGAAGAGCACAGCTTTTCCATCAGCAGCAATCACTCAGATCCAACTGGTCACTTGGCTTGTAAAGAGAGGGCAGGTTCTTTTGCCAAGAGCTTGTCTGTCATGGCTAGAAGAGAAAAGAGCTCAAAAGGTGCCTTCCAGTGGGTTGGGTAATTAGTATGCTATTTTCTTTCTTTCTTTTTTCCTGTTTTTCTCAACGTCTTTTTATTATATTGTTATCTACTGTCATAGCCTCTATTCTTATGCTTTTATCAGTTCTCCTATTGGTTTGAATTATGGAATCATTTTACCATACTGTCAAGCTCAGTCCTTAGTAAATCTTCATTTCTTCTCTTTTTTTCTTTATTGATTAAGGTATTACATATGTGTCTTTGCCCCCCCTTCCCTACTCATGCCCTTACCCCCATGATGTCTGTGTCCATTGGTTAGACTTATATGCATGCATGTGCTATTTTCAATTTAGTAAACCCCAAGTTCTCTCCAGATGTTTGTGTTTTTATTGTTGTTGTTTTGAGATTTATTTTATTATCTTCTGGAAGAATATAGTTCACATTTCTTAATTCCTGCCCACTTTGTCTTAATCCTCACCTGAGGATATTCTTTCATTGATTTTTAGAGAGAGTGGAAGAGAGAGGGAAAGACAGAGAGAAATATCAATGGAGAGAAACATATTGATTGGTTGCCTCCTGCACAAGCCCAGACCAGACCCAGGCTACAGCTGAGATACGTGCCCTTGACCAGAATGGAACCAGGGACCCTTTGGTCCTCAGACGGACACTCTGTCCACTGAGACAAACAGGCAGGGCTCTCCAGATGTTTTTACTGGCTCTTCCTTCTCTGGCAAAGCCTAGACGTCAGTGATCACTAAGGTTCTGTCTGTGCTGCAAACTTTCTTGGTGATCTGCGTCTGCAGCTTAATTATCCTACATCTACAGTTCTCAAGACGGCCCATTCTGTCCTCCTGAGCCTGAACTATGACTCCTAGCTGCTTAACATGGCATTCCTACCCAGGAGTCTCTAAGACTTGTGATTTAGCATATTCTAAATAGAAATAATTTTCTTTTCCCCAACATATGCACTTTTTCCTTCCTTCAGTAAATGACATCACCAAGGAGCCACAACTAGAAGTAGGAGTTGTAGTAGATCTACATTTCCCCCTCAAGTCTCATAGCAATCAATGCCCTGGCCTTAACTCAGAGCTGTCTGCAGACTCTCCTTTTTGCTTATTTCCACCAATACTGTAAATCTTTCTGTCCCTCACAGCAAGCATTTGCTTGAACTGTTGCAGTAAGCCCATGACTGTTGCTACTGTCTCTTGTCTAGTTTCCTGTAGCTACTCTACCATCACATATTTAAAATTCTAGTGTAATCATGCCACTTCTCTGTGTATAGACTCTTAACAATTTCTGGAAGAATATAATTCACATTTCTTAATTCCCGCCCACTTTGTCAACTTCATTTATTACAAACTCTCTTACCCAAATATCATACCTGTATGGTTCACAAGTCCATGCTCACGTACATGGAGTCCCCTTGCTAAAAGAGGCCGTTACCCTTACTGACCTGCTTCCTTCCCCCTGAGGAACTCCTCTCATACCTTTAACAATTACTTAAAGCCCCAAACCCATTATTATGAGAAGCCTGTCCTATTCTAGGGCAGGGTTAAAAGATCCTTCTTAAGGCCTCTCATAGCTTTTTGTTGAAATTTCTGCTATAATATTTATGTGTAATTATTAGTTTACATGTATATTACATATATTTTAGTTTATATGATTGTATATTAAGTAAAATAACACTGAGTTCCTCAAAATAATAAATAGGAGAAATGTAGTAAGTTCTAACTTCCTTGTTTTCTCTTCCCCCCTATTCCTTTTCCCCCCTCACAAATAGGATTTTTATTTGTTGCCATTAAATGTCTGAATTTTAAACATATTCTTGGACTGGGGGCTCATTCAACTTTAGTACCTGTCTCATTTCCAGTAGGTTTTCTAGAATTGCTACCTTCACCAGGAAGCTCCATGAATTTTCTCAGTTCAAATTTGGGCTTCTTCAGCACTTTACTTTTCTAAGAAAGACATCATGGAGTGGATAAATAGTTTGGCAATGCTATCTGGAATCATGTTATTGACCACTTCTTTCAAGTCATTGGTCATCATCTTTCAGAAATGGTGGACCTGTTGATGCTGAAATATGAGGTCTTCTGAATCTGAATATTGCATTTATTTTTATTTTTATTTTTTTAGTAAAACCAACACAGAATAGATGAAGCAAATAACTATCAGTAGTCTTGACATCAACATGAGCTTCAGTCGTGGTCTGCCAATTTTTTTACCATGGAGCTTATTTTTCATGGGGAAGAGTCATGCCATGGAAATTAGTCTGGTAGTTTTTGTCCTGAACATCTTCAGTAATTAGCTTGAATTTTCTAAATGCAACTTCATCATTCTGCAGATCATTTAGGTTCGCTTCAAAAACATAACTCTTGAGACCATCAGATGTGATTTGGGTTCCTTGAGTTCTCGTCACTAGTGTTTTCCTATATTTCGTATATTGAACTTACCTGGTGCTTTCACATCACACCAGTCTTCCTTAGAAAATGGATCAACTGCTTCCTTTTTGGCTCCTCTTTTGCTGCCTTTCATAAGCTGCTTGTTCTTGCTGATCACCATGGTGCTGCACAGAGCCAAAAGACTAATTTTCTTGTTTTTTATGTTTATTTGTTTCTACCCTCCATTAGCCTGAGCAACTTGAAGGCAGGAAACATTACATGCATTGGTATTTCCAATACCCCATAGAGATCCTTGCACAAATTGAAACCTCGGTAATAGTTTTCAAGTGAATGAAAACCAAGCTAGTTGCACCTGTATTTCCCTCCAGAGTTTCTTTATTCTTTTACTTTCATTCTTACATTCTAGTCATTCTTATAGAACTCCTTGTTTCCCACCAGCTCTGATATGGAATAAGTGATTGTTTTATTCTTCTCTTCTATCCCTTTATCAGGTAGAGTTTATTCAAAATTCGTGGGAGAAATCATTGTTACCACACTTTGCCTTCAGATATGAGGGGCAAATATCCTGGTTGTTGAGGTATGAACTGCTTCCAGAGAAATCTGCATCTGAATTCCAGCGCTGTCATCTTTTAGCTGGATAATGATGTACAAGTTGGTTAACTTCACATAAGGCTCAGTTTACTCACTATAGATTAGGAAGAATATGTGTCTCATAGTTGTTAAGAGGATTACATGAGGTAATTTATAAAAGGCCTCAATAAATATTAATTATTATTTTATAGCAGAAATTCTGTTCAAGAAAAGATGAACTTTAATTTACTTTTTGATAAAGTTAATAATTTTATCTGAAATTACAGTTTTTTACATAATTATTTGCCATCTCAAGTTTAAAGAAAATTTTAAAACCTCTGAATTTTTAAGCCAGTTTATTTCTTATGAGCACCATTTTTGGCTAGTAAAACTGGGATGAGTAGGTAATGTTTGCACATTACTTGCTCTCTGCACACTTATTGGTTTAAATAATGTTCAGGCTGAAAATCTGTCAGTTTAAATCCAGAAAAATGTAACAACATTTTAGCACAGAGACCATGGTTAGAATCAGTTAACTTTATAAAACAACTCATCACAGTGAATACAAATATCAAACCATTATTTTGTATACCTGGAACTAATAAAATGTTATATGCTATGGTGTTCTGCTATTGAACTAGGAAGTAAAACATTGATTAGTCCTGAGATTTGAATCAAAACCAAGTGCTCTTTTATTTTTTGGCACTGATTACAAAAAGTAATAGCTTTAGCAATTAGGCTCCCTACCTTTTTTCTTTTATTATTTGAATGTCTGGTGATTGTACATATTTTTATTCAAACCTATTGTGGTTAGCATTGACTTTCAAACTGAGGAATCTAGTTCCTACTTCCAAGCCTACTATTTTTTTTTTTTTCTGATTTAGGCTTGTTTTATTTTATTACTAGAGGCTCAGTGTACAAAATTCCTACACTTGGGTGGAGGGAGATGTCCCTCAGCCGGCCTGAGCCCTCTTGCAGTCTGGGAGCCCGCAGGCCTAAGCCACCAGTCAGACATCCTGCAGAATCGGGAGAGGCTCCCACCACTGCTGCTGCGCTTGCCAGCCCTGAGCCAGGCTTCTGGCTGAATGGCACTTACCCTGTGAGAGCACACTGACCACCAGGGGGCAGCTCCCGTATTGAGCAGGATCAGGCTGAAACCGGCTCTCGGACATCTCGGTCCTGGATTGCGAGAAGGCACAGGCCAGGCTGAGGGACCCCCACTGGTGCATGATCAGGGCCGGGGAGGAACATGGGAGGTTGGCCAGTTGGGGAGAGACTGTGAGAGGACTCCAGGTTGTGTCCAGCCCGTCTCACTCAGTCCTGATCAGCCAGACCCCAACAGCAAGCTAACCTACCCATCAGAGCATGTGCCCCCTGATGATCAGTGCACATCACAGGGAGTGGTTGAGTGGTCTTAGCATATGATTAGCATATTATGCTTTGATTGGTTGATTGGCTGACCATTACATAGGATTTTTAAAAAATTTCTCTTTATTGTTGAAACTAGTTCAGGTGCCCCCCCCCCCCTTTTCACCATTCCCAGCCTACTGTTGATGAGGAATCACTTAATCCTTTTTTGATGTCTTCTCTATATAAAAGCATAAACCTAACGTCATACTTGTTTGCTGCACCCATACTAAAATGTTGAAGCAGCTGCTACGTGCCAGTCAGTGCTCTCACTACTTGAGATACATCAATGAACTCTCCCCTTCCCCTTCCTCTTCGTTTGTATGTTTCATTTAATAAACAAGAAATATGTCATAACCGGTCTGGGTCAGTGGATAGAGCATCAGCCTACAGACTGAAGGATCCCAGGTTCAATTCTGGTCAAGGGCTTGTACCTTGGTTGCGGGCATATCCCCAGTAGGGGGTGTGCAGGAGGCAGCTAATTGATGTTTTTCTCATCAATGTTTCTAATTCTCTATCCCTCTCCCTTCCTCTCTGTAAAAAAATCAATAAAATATTTTTTTAAAAAAGAAAAACATAAAAACTTATATATGTTAGAAGGTAATAGGTGCTATGGGGAAAAAATGAAGCAGAGTAAGGAGGACTGGGAATGTGAGGGTGGGGTAGAGAAGACGGATTGCAAATTTTAAAAGGATGGACATATATGTTAGGCCTCATTGAGAAAGTCTCATTTGAGCAGAGAAATTGAAAGTTGAGGTAGTAAGTCATGCTGATATCTTGGGAAAGAGTGTTATGGTAGAGAAACAGACAGACATTGCAGAGACCCTGAGGTAGAGTGTTTATAATATTAGTACAATTAAAATTTTGACATGATAAAAAACCAAAAGGAATGCTTATTACTTTATAAATATTTATTGATTACCTCTCCTACATGGCTTATTGGGGAAAATGCTGGACATATGGGAGATACATATATTAAGAAAGAAAACAAAAACTCCATTTTTTTTCTATTTAAAAATCTATGAGGAAAGATAAAATAATTTGATCATAGATAGTGCTAATTAATGCAGATTGTGATCAAGACCATAAAAGATGAGTCTGTTGAATTTCAGCAAAGGTCAGATTCATTCTGCCTGGGGTGATCATATGAGCAGACCATTCAACCTTGCCTAGAAGGGTTAATATGAAAAGTGATGGAGTTTGGGGGTGTGCAGGCCACTGTAAAGCAGTTTATTTGGAAGTGCATTGGAAGAGATGTGGGTTCAAGAAGGATGGTAAAGATCTGATTACTAAATGTGTAAGAGAAATGGACTGGAGAGAAAGGGTAGTTGGCTGCTGCTGCCGCTGTGGCTGAGCGGCACTCACTCTGTGGGAGTGCACCTCCCAGGCCAAGCTCATTTTTAGTCAGTATACTACCAAATAATATACTGACTGTCAATGTCCATGGCGTACCTGTCAGTAGTGTTTCTAGGCAATAGACTTAGGTAACAGAAAATGAAGGAGGCATGAGTTGTGCTTGTACTTATCTTTCTTTTATGTTTGTTATATGTATTATCAACTGGATTTTCTGAAGTGTGCAGTGATTTCAGAATTTGCACTGAAATATTTACCTTTGCTCATAGAAATTCAATGAGACATTCACCCAGGTTTCAATATCCTTTTGAAGAGACTTTTTGAGGTTTGTGTGAATCAAAAGATCAGTAGATAAAAAAGAATTAGTCATTGTACTATGCAATATCTAAGATCCCTTACAAACTCTAAAATTCCAAGAAATCTAAAACTTAACCAAAGGTCCAAATTTCTTTCACCAGTTGCTTTCATAAGATGGAACAGTAGTTGCCAGCCTTGACTATCAGGCTAAATTTCATGACATCAGCTATAAGTAATTTTTAATTTTAGCAGGCAGCTTTTTATTTTTTTAAAATATATTTTATTGATTTTTTACAGAGAGGAAGGGAGAGAGATAGAGAGTTAGAAACATCGATGAGAGAGAAACATTGATCAGCTGCCTCCTGCACACCTCCCATTGGGGATGTGCCCACAACCAAGGTACATGCCCTTGATCGGAATCGAATCTGGGACCCCTGAGTCTGCAGGCCGACGCTCTATCCACGGAGCCAAACCAGTTAGGGCAGCAGGCAGCTTTTGTTCAGAATAATTTTATCAAAAGGTTTGAGCCATTTTTTGTTTAAAAAATAAGTATTACCAATTAGAGTTTATGTAAACTGATTTGTCATGTAATCTGCTATTTAATATAATAGCAGAACTTTTATTGTGTTTAGAAGTTATTTAAAATATGCAGTCTCTTTCACTATCTGTGAAGGGTAATGAAGGCATAGTACTTCAGTGGCTTTGTTGTGTAATACATCTTTGTTCTGCTTCAGATTGTGGCCTTGAGCAGGGTAAATTCCTCATTTGTTGAATAATTTCCAAGAGCATTTGTCCTTAAGATTCTGAAATTTGCCAGATGCAGTCTTGGAAGTAGTTATTTCAAATCTGTGTGTCATTTTTTCTTTTACCCTCTCCCTTCATCCTTTTCGGTGAGGTATTGTAAAATCAACTGTGTCTGGTTACTTGCGTTCAGTGCTGGGGAGTTTAGGGATGGGAAAGTATAAACCCATGTTACCATTAAAGCAGTGGTTCCTGACTTCTTTCTTTCTTTCTTTCTTTCTTTCTTTCTTTCTTTCTTTCTTTCTTTCTTTCTTTCTTTCTTTCTTTCTTTCTTTCTTTCTTTCTTTTTTTTGGCCATGCCCCACTTAAACATTTCTAAAATCCTGATGCGCCCCCCCCCCCATATAATTCTTATCATTCAAAAAGTGAACTATTCACTAAAAGGTCATGAACTTGGTCTAAACAAGCTTCCAAAGAACACGGCATCTATGAAAGAGAAAAATAAAAGAACAAAAGGACAATTGAAGTACTGAGAAAGAAATCACGAAGAAATCGTTAAAAAAAATAATATCAAGTGATATGAAAAAATAGCAAATAAAGTTTCAAAACATATAATTGAGAACTGAAATGCATAAATATGTCACAATATATATTTATATACTGTATATGAAGCCCCTAGAACCATAAGAAATGCAAAAAATTTACTGTTAATACGTGATTCTCGAATTGCTCCTCTTAAAAGTCGAATTGCCCCTCTGTGGTGCATGTGCCTCACTTTGGGAACCACTTTATTTAAAGAAAAATGATGTCAGGTAAACTTTAAGTTAAGCATCCACGCAAACCTAGAGAGAGAACAGATTATGTGCTGAAAGACCTTGAAGTTGCATTTGTGTGTTTTGTTTATAAATCTGAGTTTGAATGAGAATTTATCAAAAGAATTTGTAAGCCTGAATTTGTTTCTTTGTATGTAATGTTTTGAATCTAGAGAGGCTAACAACTGCTCTTGTTACATAAGCCTCAATTTTCTCTTGCTTCATATGCTTCCATGTATTGTGACACATCAGTCTTCTTAGAAATATGGCTAGGGATTTCTTACAAAGTTCAAAGCTGAGGCTGGGGATTTGCAACTAAAGTATTCCTTCCTCCCATTTCATAAAATACTGAGGTCAGAAAAGATAAGGATTCTGCCCAGCCGGCATGCCTTAGTGGTTGAGCATCGACCTAGGATCCAGGAGGTCACGGTTTGACTCCCAGTCAGGGCACATGCTGGGTTGCAGGCTCAATCCCTGGTGTGGGGCGTGCAGGAGGCAACCAATCAGTGATTCTCTCATCATTGATGTTTCTCTCTCTCTCTTCATCTCCCTTCCTCTCTGAAATCCATAAAAATATTAAAAAGAGTCCTAGCTGGTTTGGCTCAGTAGATAGAGCTTTAGCATGCAGACTAAAGCATCCTGGGTTCGATTCCGGTCCCAGCCACATGCCCGGGTTGCATGCTTGATCCCCAGTAGGGTATGTGCAGGAGTCAGCTAATCAATGATTCTCTCATCATTGGTGTTTCTCTCTCTCTCTCTCTCTCTCTCTCTCTCTCTCTCTCTCTCTCTCTCTCTCTCTGAAATCAATAAATATATATAAAAGTAAAGAAAAGATTAGGGTCCTTAGGCATTGGGCATTGACAGGCACTTAACCCACTTAGTTCCTGGGTGGAGAGAATTTTCCATTGTTTGGTAGCCATTGAAGCCTCTTTTCATAATTTATAAACAAAATTTATAAACAAAATTATTCAAGAATAATTATTTGAAGTCTGCAGGCAGATTAACAGAATCTGAAATGATGATTAATCAAAACCAAAAGTCAGATCAGCCCTGACAGGTTTGGCTCAGTGGATAGAGCGACGGCCTGAGGACTAAAAGGTCCCAGGTTCGATTCCGGTCAAGGGCATGTACCTTGGTTACGGGCACATCCCCAGTAGGAGGTGTGCAGGAGGCAGCTGATCGATGTTTCTCTCTCATCGATGTTTCTGACTATCCCTCTCCCTTCCTCTCTGTAAAGAATCAATAAAATCTATTAAAAAAAAAAAACAAAAAAAAAAAACAAACAAAAAGAAAAAAAACAAAAGTCAGATCAGAGAGAACCAAGATAGTGGCATACGTAAATGCCTGTACTTGCCACCTCCCACAACACACATCAAAATTACAACTAAAATCCAGAACAATCATCATTCATAACTGCTGGAAAGCTGGCTAAATGGAAGTCCTACAACTAGAGAAGTAAAGAAGAAAGCACACTGAGACTGGTAGAAGGTATGGAGACACAGACAGGCTGCTTTTTTAATTGGGAGGGAGATTGTCTCTGTGGAGGCCACCCAGAGGAGCAAGGGGTCCCAGCCCCACACCAGACCCCCAGCCCAGGGTTCCAGAGCTGGGAAAACAAGTCCCCGTAACTACAGGCTTTAAAAACCAATGCGGGTTAGAGCACAGTGACACAGAGGCTGCTAAACTGAATTTATAAGGTCCTACTTCCTCTCAGCTCCAGCACCAGGGCAAAGCTTTAGGGGACACATTTGTCTGGCATAAGGGCAGGAACTTAGAGGTGGCTTTCTCCCAGATTGAAGTGCTCACAGGATCATTGTTCCTATGCTGGGACCTCCCTAGTTGCAGGGCTGACTGGCAGCCACTTCTGTTTGCTTCACCTTGGTGATTCCCTAAGACCCCACCTCATCCAGTATACAATCCCACACAAACTGCCTGCAGTGGCTTTTGCATATGAATGGCCTGCCCTTGAAAATCTCAAACAAGCTACAGCTGGATCAGGGGACCCAAAACCTATCAATAAAAGACCTAATATCTGGCACACAGACCAGCCTGCCTTGCTTCATAGCAAAGCCTCGTCTGGGAACTTCCAAACCCAATATGAAGAGGCATAATCTGCAGATCTCTCTGTAGCTTCTCCTGAGTGGCCCCAGGCAATTGACCTACTTTGCACCTGCCTAGAGACCTAAGAGCCAGTGTACCCAGTAGTCAGTGTCAGACCATACCAGATTATAACTGTCCACGTCCATAAGTAATACATTCAAGAGGAAGACTCAGCACCAAAGCACCATTGAAGCAAGTCCTGCTCCATAGGGGTGTCCCCTGCACAGCAGCTCTCCCACTGTAGTCCCAGCTGGTCCTCATAGCCAATTGGCCTGGAGATCAGTTCCTCCCAGTGACACCAACAGCAATCAAGTCTCCATTACAAGACTGTGCACACAGCCCACAAAAGGGTGCACCAAGAGTGCCCAGCTCAGGTGACTGGGGAGGCTGAGCCACTGGGCCCTATAGATACATACTACATAAGGATATTGTGCCAACTCAAGGAGACATAGCAACTCTCCCCAATGCATAGAAATAAACATAGGGAAGCAGCCCAAATGTGGAGACAAAGAAAAATGTCACAAATGAAAGAAATGAAAGAAAGCAAACTACTGGATGTAGAGTCCAAAACCACAGTTACTAGTATAAGGTTACTCAAGAATCTTCTAGAAACCTCAAGGGAGTTAGTGTGACTTTCAAGGATCTTAGTGAGAATGTCCAACACGTGGAAAAAGACCAGTCAGAAACTAAGTGTACACTGACTGAAATAAAGAATAATATACAGGGA
>PVJC01050749.1:0-11700 GCA_004026665.1 Murina feae | reverse complement strand
AGTGTGAATGACATAATTAAATAAGACAATGATTTCAAAAGTAATAGTCATCTCCTTTAACCTTTATAACAGCTCTCGGAAGATGTTTTATTATTATTCAGATTTAGAGGAAGCAGGCTAATGAAGGTTTGACAACAGGCAAAAAGTCATACAGCTTACAAATGGCGGAGCCAGGCTCACAGTGGAGTTGCCTAACTACAAAGGACTTGGTTTTCTACTCCTAATTAATGACTGTATTTATATATAATGAGCTTAGGAAGACAAAGCTCACTTGTTTTTCAAATATGCTTTGGAAGAGAAGTGCGGTTGATGATTAGGATAGACCTTGAGCAGTGCAGTGTCTGTGCTGGTTCATGCATCTTGACTCATTTAAATAATTCCCAAGTTCTTCCCCCCCCCCCCCCCCAGTTGTTATAAAGTAAAATCTCTCTTTCCCACCTCACAACCAACTACTAATTGCATTTCTCCTGTTTGGCAGATATACACTCTGTCAACTAAACTGGTTTCCCCTTCTGCTAAAAAAGCAAGGTTTCCTTGGCAATTAGGAATAATTGTTGGGACGTCTCCACCTCCCTAACTCTGGTTTCCAAAAGAGCAGCACATCTCGTGAGTCCAAAGACAAGACTGTTGAAAGCAAAATGTATCTTTCGAAAAGCAAACACTACTAATTTCAGGAACCTGTAATCTTTATTAAGTTCTTCTCTGGGCAAAACAAAATGGATGGTATGTAAAAACACAGAAAAAGTGGAATACAATGTGGTTTTCTTCAGACAACATCAATAGAGGAATTAGGTGAGGAGGGCAGGATAGCATCTATATTTATTAGGTTGGAAGTGATTCCAAAGAATTGTTCAAGTTTTATCTTATTTAAAGATTTAAATGTAACTGGATGATGTGGCTCAATGGTTGAGCATTGATCCCGAAACCAAGAGGGCACAGGCTCAGGTTGTGGGCTCCATCCCCAGTGGGGGCATGCAGGAGGCAGCTGATCCCTGATTGCTCCTCCCTCATCGATGTTTATATCTCTTTATCCCTCTCCCTTCCTCTCTCTCTAAAAATCAATAAAAAAATATTTTAAAAAATTTAAATTTGATCATTTGAGTTACCAATTCTGAAGAGTCCTTGTTTAAAATGAAAATTCCCTTTGAAGTGATTGAGAGGGACCAACCAAAGTTTTGCCACCCCAAAATATGCCTTTTGGGGTTTTGATTTTAAGCTAGTTACTAAGAAACAAAAATCTCAGAAGGAATCTTTGCCTCTCCCCCTGCCTGCCTAGAGGAATTCAGGTTAAAAAATCTGCTTAAAGGAAAGGAGCATCACCTTAGCTCATCATGTAAACTAAATGTGGCAAATAAAGGGAAATGAAGCAAAACTTGTATGTTAGATTCCGCTGTGTCCCATTGCTTCTGTGTGATTCAGAAAGAATTTGTTAACCACATCTCTGCCCTATAAATTATTTGTTTCCCCTTTAAAATCGCTGACCCCTGCCTCCTTCTTTATTGTCCAAAATGACATATAAACCTTAACTGTGCAATGAGGCTTCTGGTCTCATATTTTTATGGCACCCCATACACATATGTTATGAATATTGGCCATTTTCTCCTGTTAATCTGTCTTATGTTGATTTGATTATTAGCCCAGCCTGAAGACCTCAGAGGTGAGAGGAAAGTTATATTTTGACCCCCACATGATGAAGTGTGGAGCTGTGTGTGTGTGTGTGTGTGTGTGTGTGTGTGTGTGTGTGTAGAGGGCTAGTGAATCTATATGTATTTGTGACAAAGAGAGGGTGGGAATCTTATTAAGATATTTAGACCCCATCTGGTTTGGCTCAGTGGATAGAGCATTTGGCCAGTGGACCCAAGAGCCCCAGGTTTTATTCTGGTCAAGGGCACATGCCCAAGGTTGCAGGCTCCATCCTCAGTAGGGGGCATGCAGGAGGCAGCCAATCAAGGATTCTGTCTCTTCATTGATGTTTCTGTCTCTCTCCCTCTCCCTTCCTCTCTGAAATCAATAAAAATATATTAAAAATAAATAAAATGCCATTTTAAAAAAAGGCATTTAGTGTGTTTTCACCCTTAGTACTTTCGATCTGGAAGACACAGAGCAAGATTTCCAGAAAATGATGCAAAGTACCATTTTTATTAATTAAGTGATGTTTTGATTAATTAAGTTCTAGGCACCCTGCCCCCCTGAATGACTTTCTCTTCAGTTCTTACCTAGTTGTAGAGATCTCCACTCGATGGCTTTGGATTTACCTCAATTTGTTTACATCTAAATTGCAATGGACTTATAATGTAACTAGGGGCCTGGTGCACAAAAATTTGTGCACTGTGGGGGGGCCTCAACCCAGCCTGTGCCCTCTCGCAGTCTGGGACCCCACAGGGGATGTACACCTGCTGGTGTGCCTGGCCAGCCTGAGTGAGGGGCTGATGGCTGTTTGCAGGCTGGCCAAGCCCCCCAGTGAGGACCCTCACCCCATGGGGGTGTAGCCAGCCTGGGTGATGGGCTAAGGGCCATTTTCAGGCTGCCCACACTCCCTTTAAGGTTCAGTCCCTACTGGGGTGCCTGGCTAGCCTGAGTGAGGGGCTGAGGGCCGTTTCAGACTGGCCACATCCCCTTCAAGGTTTGGGTCCCTACTGGGGTGCCTGGCCAGTCTGGGTGAGGGACTGAGGGCCATTTTCAGGCTGGCCACATCTCCTTCAGGGTTCAGATCCCTACTGGGGTGCCTAGCCAGCCTGGGTGAGGGGCTGAGGGCCGTTTTCAGGTTGATCACAGCTCCCAGCCACCCAAGCTCCTAGCAAGGCTGGCTGGAAGCAGGTTTCTGGGTTTTATTTATCTTCTATAATTGAAACTTTGTTGCCTTGGTGCCCTGCTGGAAGCCTGGGTTGCCCCTGGCAATCCAAGGTCCCAGCCCGGCACGTATCTGGGGTTTGTTTATCTTCTATAATTGAAACTTTGTAGCCTTGAGTAGAGCTCAGGGCTCAAGGGGCCCTGGCTTCCTCCATTGCCTGGGGCAACTCCAGCTTCATGGCTGCCGCCACTTTAGTTGAGTTACTTTGCATACTGGCTCCTGATCAGTTGGCTAGTGTGGCTTGTGGGCTTGGCTTGTGGGTGTAATGGAGTGAGGGTTAATTTACATATTACTCTTTTATTAGATTAGATAGCTCAATGGATAGAGCTTTTTTTTTTTTTTAATCCAAAACTCAGGTTTATAAGAACTGGTCTAGAACATAGAAAAAAAAATCTAGAAAGAAAAACAAATACTTCAGTTATTCCATCAAAATAATATAATGATACTATTTCAACAGTCATCCATAAATGTAGATTACTACATGTTTTGCTCCTTTTTACAATCCTCACTTGAAGATATATTTTTATTTGTTTGTTTTTTTGTTTGTTTTAGAGAGAAAGGGAGAAACATCAATTGGTTGCCTCCCACACCGTGTGCCACAACTGAGGATCAAACCCTAAACCCAGGTATGTGTCCTGACTAGGATTCGAACCCACAACCTTTTGGTGTACAGGCCAATGCTCTAACCATGAGGACAGGTAATGCTGAGAGCAGCTTCCTGCAGCCAGAGGGGAAAACTGCTCATGTGAGGTCAGGAAGGCTGCCCTGTTCTCCCTCTGCCTGGGGCTGTTCTCTTGGATTATTCTCCAGCAGTGAAATTTATTGAATAATATTGTTTACAACCTGAGATCTGGAGCGGTTGGACTTTAACATAAGAGAGAGTAGGGAATAGAATCAAAATGAGTTTTCATTCAGGTGAATGCTTCATTTTTTCCCCTCGCAATTACCTCAAAAACAAGATTTTACCAATGGGTCCCCAAGTGCCTCCTCAGAGAACATAGCGGCATGGAAAGCAAGCATAGATATTATGTGCGCAGGTGAAGAATCAACTTCCTAAGGCCGTCCTTCTTGCTCTAATTAAGAGAAAATGTTAGAACAGAGCCGGGAGCACACAATTTCACAGCTGGATCTGGCTCCAGCGATCAAAGGCTTCCTCTTGGGAGAAGCCCTCCTCATTTTTCAACCAATGGGTATTGGCTGGTATAACTAAAGTATGATTTTTTAGCCAGAGGAGCTTGAATGGATAAACAGAAGCTGATGCCAGGATAAAAGGGAAGCAGGTTGCTTTGTCAAGGAGTGTGCTGGGATGGAGAACCATAGGATGATTTCCGAGCTCAAGGGCCAGCCCCGATTGCTTTCTGTACTATTAGAGAGGCTAGTGTCTCTCTAACATATCTGATAAATATCTAGCATATCTGATATCTAAGGTGTTACATTTTTGTCAGTCTCTCCTCATGGAGTGGTTATATTGTTTCTGAAATTCCTTCTCAAAAGCAGCAGATTTGTATTAAGGTCCTGGCTACCAATATTCTTTTTTTTTTAAATCTTTATTGTTGAAAGTATTATATATGTCCCCTTTCTCCCCCCATTGACCCCTTCTAATCCGCCCCTACTGCACGCCTCAGGCCTTCACCACCCTATTTGCTGTGTTCATGGGTTATGCATATGAGTTCTTTGGTTGATCACTTCCCACCCACCCATCCTCCCTGCTTCCTTCTGAGATGTTCTTATTAGATTGGGCTTGAGTAGAGTTTCACACTTCCCTTGGAAAATATTTCAGACATGCCATGCTGACAATTCTCGTATCTCATTGCTTCTAGCAAGTTCCACCTGCTATATTCCCTGGGAGGCTAGGATTGCATCACCCATGTCTTCTGGATCAAATTAGGCTATACCACTGGGAAGTAATGGCAGCAGACTTTAAGCCAAAATGAAAGAGTTTGGAGTACGCATTTTCTCACTCGTTTCCTGTCTCAGCACTGGTTCTGCCAGTTGTCTGTTTTAACTCCTGTCAGGTGTCCCTTCTTCTCTGGCTCTAAACTCTCTTGAGGCAGCAGTCCTGTAGGTGGTAAGCTTTCCCACTCCTCTGTCAACTTTAAGCCCTCCTTGCTTCAGCCCTTCTGAGTGTGAATTTTGTTTCAGCTGGAAACTTTGCTGTTGTTCCCTTTGGGATTGTGAGACCTGATGGTTATGTGGGTTTCCCAGGGGACAAGGCAGAGGGTACTGTTAGCCTCCACATAGGCTGTGCACACATCAATCCTCATAGTGTGTACCTTCCCCCCACCCCCCACCACTGCCAGCCCTACATGATGCCTTCACCATGGATACGCTGTCTTTGGGTTAACCTAAAGGTCTCTGCTACACTACAACTCAGAAAAGTGAAACAAATTAAGGACTTTGGCTTGGCTCAATTTCTCAATGTGGTTTCTGTAAATTATGAGGGAGCAGGGATTGTTCATTCATTCACTCATTCATCCATGGTTTTCTTTATAAATTCTTACCCTGGGCTCTCAGTACAGGCCCTTATGCCAATCTCCTGATGGGTAGGAAACAAAAGGCACACTCCACTGACTCAGTGAAGAGAGTTTTATGGAAGATGTTATCATCACGAGGCCTGAGGTACAAGAAGAGGAAACATTATAAGCAGAGCTCAGGGAGTGTTGGCACTATGGATTATTCTATCAGGGACGAGCTGAAATTATAGAAGAATGTAGTCATTTCCAGAAGAATGGTACCCATGTACAGAGAGAGTGGGAGGAACCCCTTCTGCTTTTATTTACTCAATCGAATTTCTAAAGAGTGTCTCCCTCCTTTGACTAAACCCAGTATTAGGCCATAAGGCAAGATAGTCTGAGCAAATCAGTTAATAGAGGTCAGCCCTTTGAAAGAAAAAAAAAATGAAGAAAGATGAGTAGCGCTGGGTGTGGGACAAATGAAAAAGAACTTACATTGCCTTCAAATGATGTAGAAGGTAACTATGTAAGTCCTGATGAAGAAGATAATGGTTCTTGCTCACAAGGAGCTCAAAATATAAGGTTATAGATTCCAGGGGCAAGACTAGTAGTGATATGTAATGATATTGACCCCACTAGGCAGAATTATGCCCTTGGGAAAGTGCGATTCTTCTCTGTAGCAATTAATTCTCTGTTATTTAGTTTCTAATAATATTGCCTTTTCTTTTTTTTTTAATTGTTTTATTGCTTAAAATATTACTAACAGTATTACATATGTCACTTTTTCCCCCCTCGACGTTCTCCCAGCCTCCCCTACCCCCCAGTGTTTTATGTCCATTGATTATGCTTATATGCATGCATACAAGTCCTTCAGTTGATCTCTTAACCCCCCCAACCCTACCCAGTCTTCCCGCTGTAGTGTGACAGTCTGTTCAATGCTGCTCTGCCTCTCTATCTATTTTCATTTAGTCAATCAAAAGAGACATTGATAGCAAAACAGTTTCTTCCATGCTTAGTTTGCATAGGTAAGAAGTTAGGTGTGGCCCAGCCAGTGTTGGTCAGTGGTTGAGTATCAGCCTGCACACCAGGAGGTCACTGGTTCAATTCCTGGTGAGGGAACACGCCCGAGTTGTGGCTCAAATCCCAGTAGGGGCCTGCAGGAGGCACCTGATCAATGTTTCTCTCTCATCAATGTTTCTATCTCTCTCCCTTGCCCTTCCTCTCTCTGAAATCAATAAAAACAAATTGTGTGGATATTTAATAGACCACTTCAGTTATATCAGAATAGTGACTGTATATTCCTTGTCATCTGTTAGAGAGAGGCTTCTTGTCACTTCCTGGAAACTGTATTACACAAGGAATTTAGGAATTCCATGATTGGTTAGAATGACCAATAGTTGAATTGGATTTCTAGTGGGTTTTTGCACTGGAGGTCTACAAGACTACCCTCAGGCTCCATGATTCACTGGAAGGACTCACAGAAGTCAGCTTGTCATGCTCATCATAATGGCTTATTATAACAAAGGATACAGAGTAAGTGCAACAAAGGGAAAAGACACAGTGGGTAAAGCCTGGAAGAAAACAGTAGCAAGTTTCCTTCCAGTTAGGTCACACAGAATGTACTTCATTCATGCTATGGCGTGTGGCAGGTGAAAAGGGTCACCTATCATGGACACTTTTCTGAGTCTGGTTGTCCAGGTTGTCTATTGGGCATTAGTCATATAAGCATATAGCACCTATGTGACAGACCTCAGTTATAACCTCCGGGCCCCTAGCGGGGAGGCAGGTATTCAGCAGAGACCCATGGTCAGCATAAACTACCTGGACAACTGATACACTGTGGTTCAAGGCTTCAGCTTGCAAAAGTACTCTTATCAGACGGAACATGCCAAGAGCCAGGCATGAAAACAGCCTTTGTCGAGACTGTGCAGGGCTAGAGCAGCCCAGGCGTGCTGAGCCAACCCTTCTACACACGCATGTAAAAGTGCTGGATTTGGTGTTCTGATTCCTCTCTCAGCGCGAGCAACATGTCTAGAAAAGTAGCGTGAGTAGCCCATGTCTGTCCCTTCTCTAATCTGAGGGTAGCCAGCAGCAACATTGTGACACTAAAGATGTTGACTCCTATGTCCCCCGCCTCTCCTTTGTATCTTTTCTCCACCTTCATGGCTCATTCAGTCTTTCATTACAAGTTCTCACCATCTGCAAGTTCTCTCCTCTTCCCTCATCAAACACCATTTTCAGAAAGGTTTGTAGATTGCCACTTACTGCTAACAGTGATGCTAAGTCTCAGCTTAGGGAGTTTACACCTCAAAGACTACCTCTGTCTGGAAAACGACAGGTTTGGGCCCCTGATAAATGAGGAAGGAAACCCCTGGGAAATTATCACATTGGGCTGTCACTAATCTTAGCTGTCTGAGATTTCACCTTTGATACCTTATTTTACACTGTCAAGACATTTGTAATATGGATTCCAAAAGACTTTGACCTGCCCTGGCTGGTTTGCCTCAGTGAATAGAGCATCAGCCTGTGGACTGAAGAATCCCGGGTTCAGTTCTGGTCAAGGGCACATGCCTGGGTTGCAGGCTCCATCCCTAGTTGGGGTGTGCAGGAGGCAGCCAATCAATGATTCTCTCTCATCATCGACGTTTCTATCTCTCTCTCCCTCTCCCTTCCTCTCTGAAATCAATAAAAATATATTTAAAAAAAAAACAAAAACAAAATTTTGACCATCAGTTATCAGCTCACTGCTATTCACATGATAAAGGAAGCAAAACAGTTCACAATGACATCCCTGATCTATTTGGGGGGTGCAGCATATCCCTCCCCCTTCACCATTAGAAAACATAACTTCTCAAATAATAACTGGAACAAAATGTGGTGAGGCTTTATATGTTTCCTTAAATAGCACAGGGCATTTCCCCACTTTGTGAATACATGTTTCTCAGATATTTACCTTTAATTGACAAATTGTTTTTTTGAAATAAAGGCATCACCAAGGGAATAGATTTCATATGTTTCACACTTTGCTCTTTCCTCTAGCCTTGGCTAAATTTCAAGTAAAAAAACAAGTTGCTGAGACCTCAGAGTGACATGATTGGAAGCGGGATGGAAAACTCCCCGTGACATTTCCAGAGTGGGCTCCGTGTGATGTCTTTGCTTTCTCCCTACAAAATCTCTGTGAAAAACACAAAACCATTTGTTATTTTGAGATAAGCAGCTGTGTTTGGGACAATGTAATCATAAATAGCACTTTAGACTCTGGGCAAAGGAATGTGCCTGTGAATATTTGTATCACTACATGTGTTTGTCAGAATAGCTGGTTTGCTGCAGTGCATGCTTGTTTGCTTATGGGTGTAAGGCCATTCAGCACACAGTGTGTCAAGACCAGTGGTCTCCTGTTTCCCAAAGTGATTTATAGAAAACATACACAAATAAGGAATATAAAGATAATATCCAAAAGCCGAGAAGGCTGTGAGAGTACATCCCTGGTTGGAGCATATCTTTTTTCTGTGATGATATAAGAAAGGCAAGCAAGACCCCTTAACACATTCCCAGCCCTGGAGACTTCATAGACAGAGAAAGAGACACAACAAAGGTGTTTGCTTTGCTGAAACCAGTGGGTATTGGTCTCACTGTGGTGATGGCCCAGGGCTTTCCCTCTTCACTTCTTATAAAAAAAATCCAGAGAATAACAGAAAGTTACAGGTTGAAATCCATTGCTTCTGGCATCTTTTTAAGATAACCAATTATAAGCAGAAATGTTTACAGTGTAATTTTGTAGCAAAATACATATGGCAGGTATTTATAAGAAATTAAGCATAAGTTGAATAATTTATCTGACCTTGGGGTACCGTCGGATTAATGTAGAAAGATAGAGCAAACGTTTAGCTCCTCTTTCCAATTTCCAATCCTCCTGCAGCCTGTGTCTGGGGCTTTCCCCTACAGTACGCTCCCTAGACAGTAGCCAGAGTGGCATTTATAAAACACAAATGGATACATGGCATCCCTGCCTTAAAATGTCCAGTAGCTTCCTATTATGTTCAAAGTCCGAAGTCATCCCGTAGCCTTCAAAGCTCTAGGTGATCGCATTCTTAGGCTTAACTCTCAGCCTCTTTCCCTGCCACTGTCCCTCCTGCTCACCATGGTTCAGGCTACTGGGACCCTCCTCTTCCTGTTCCTCACACACCAATCACTTGCCTGCCTTTGGATCTGTTCTAATCACTGCTCCCTCTGGCTGGAGTGTTCTTTCCTTCTCTTGGAAGGACTGCTTCCTGCTTTTTTGTCAGGTGAGGACAGAAATGTTACAGCATTAAAGAGCGCTTCCCTAAGAGCCCTCATTTATGTTTCAAATTAACACCGAGATTGTTCTCCTGAAATTTATTGTAATTTTTAATTGCACATAAACGTGTATATAGCATACAGGGATGAGCAAAAGTACATTTACAGTTGTGAGTACACCAAATCATTTATTCTTTAATTTTTTTTAATGTATTGACTTATTGATAGAAAGGGAAAGAGAGGGAAACATGAATTTGTTGTTCCACGTTTTTATGCCTTCTTTGATTCTTATATGTGCCCCGACTGAGAGTGAACTAGAAACCTTGGAGAATCAGGATGACACCCTAATCAATATTTTTGTATTATTCATTAATGTTTTATTTCTTTGTATAATTTGTTTCCTTATTATTATTGTTACTAGGGGCCTGGTGCACAAAAATTTGTGCACTGAGTGGGGGCGGGTACCTCAGCCCGGCCTGTGCCCTCTCACAGTCTGGGACCCCTCTGGGGATGTCCACCTGCTGGTGTGCCTGGCCAGCCTGGGTGAGGGGCCAATGTCTGTTTGCAGGCTGGCCAAGCTCCCCAGTGGGAACCCTCACCCCAGGGGGTGTGGCAAGCCTGGGTGAGGGGCTGAGGGCAGTTTTCAGCCTGGCCACAGCTCCCACTGACCCTCTGGGCCATCCGCCTGGGAAGTGATTGGGTGGTCATGGCATATGCAGGGAGGTTTCAGGCCTCCCTGCCTGTGCGCCTGGCCACCCGATGGCCTCCCAGGGCAGGCTGGCTAGTACTACCCTGAGGCTTCTGCCTGAGAGGCGATGGGGTGGTGGTGGCCGCCCGATGGCCTTCCAGGAAGGAGCCTCCAGGGCCCGACCGGCTGGTCCCGCCCCAGGAGGCTTCCGCCTGGGAAGGCATCGACCAGCTCAGGGAGCGAGATGCCTTCCCAGGACGGAGGCTCCCAAGATGGCGGAGGCCGCAGCCCCAGAGAAGCCATGCACAACAGGGCTGCGGCCTCCGCCATCTTGGCTAGGCTAATTTGCATACAGTCATTCTGATTGGCTGGTGGGCATGGCTTAGGCGTCCCAAAGAAACGGTTAATTTTAATATTACGATTTTATTAGTTAAGATTATTTCCTATCCTTGCTCATGATTTGTCATTTATGTAATGATGGCTGGTAATTTAACCTACCTTTGCCCACCCTTGCGTATACCTGGTGCTCACTGACATCCCTGCTCGGTCCTCCTCTAGCACATGTTTTGTCAGAAGCCCACTGATTCACTCACCCACTGATTAACCCCATGTTACAGTCACTGTCCTTGTCCTGGGCAACGTAATGAGAAGCAACGTTTTGTCTTCCAGTAGCAACTGAGTTGCATTTTTCTGGGTTTAAAAAAGTGTCTTAATATAGTCACACTACTCACTGAATCAGATATGCATTAAACACTGTCCTTGGGATACATTTTGAAGCAAAACAGACTCATTTTTGCTTTTGCGGAGGGCTTATTCCCAAAGAAGAAAAACAGAGAACTCACTTAAATTACAAAGCAGTTTCAATTTTGGTAAGTGCTTCAAAAAGTTCAGGATCCTAGGGTTGCGTATAAACTCACCCCCATAAAATAGCTATGGAAGGGAGAGAAAGAGAGCCCTGGAATGGATCACAAGAAATCTCTGAAACAGGGAGATACAGTGTGTACTTAGGGTTTAATGAAGACGGTAGTGGGGCTAACGTGTAAACAGCAAGGGGAAGAATTGTACGAAATAAGCTACAAATAAATCAAGGAGTAGACACTGCAATCCTGAGAAGGCTGCGCAGAGAATTGGGGGTGCACGGAAGGAGAGTAGGTCATAGAAGGGAGTGACCGGAGGCTTTTATTTTTGTACTAGGGGCCCGGTGCACAAAAATTTGTGCACTAGGGTGGTCGGGGAGGGGGGTCCCTCAGCCCAGCCTGTGCCCTCTCACAGCTTGGGACCCCTCTGGGGATGGCCACCTGCTGGTGTGCCTGGCCAGCCTGGGTGAGGGGCCAATGTCTGTTTGCAGGCTGGCCACAGCTCCCACTGACCCTCTGGGTCATTGCCTGGGAAGCAATGGAGTGGCGCTGGCCACCCCATAGGCTTCCCAG
>PVJC01050748.1:0-11704 GCA_004026665.1 Murina feae | reverse complement strand
GGGACATCCAGGAATGCCTGTCCTGGGTCCACTGCCTGGCTCTGCCCTGGGGGCCTCCGCAGGGTGTCCAGGAACACCCGTCCAGGGTCCGCTACCTTCATCCACCTCCCAGGGGCTTCCACAGGGCATGCAGGAGCGTCTGCTGCACAGTGCGGAGAATCCGAAGCCAGTCTGCTGCCCGGCTCCACCCTGGGTGTGTTTGCTCAGCAGCAGGGCCCCACCAAGGGATTCTGCACCAGCGTCCACCCCTGGCTTGCCACCCAACTCTGCGCCAGGTGTGTCCCCTCAGCGGTGTGGGCCCACCAGGCATGTGCAATCATGGGCCCTCTGGTAGGAAACATCCAGGCCTGCACTCACCAGCGTTCCCACCCCCCAGTGCACAAACCCTGAAGGGGCTGTGGGCAGCCTGAAAATGGCTCTCAGTCCCTCACCCAGGCTGGCCAGGCATGCCAGCAGGTGGACATCCCCCCTGAGGTGTCCCAGACTGCAAGAGGGCACAGGCCGGGCTGAGGGACCCCCACCCCCCAAGTGCACAAATTTTTGTACACCGGGCCCCTAGTATTATTATAAATCAGGTGTCCAGGCAGCTATCTTTGAGGATGTGGCATTGAAATTGAGAACCCAATGACGTCAGGAGGCACATCATGCAAACAGTGAGAAGAGCGTTCCAGAGAAAAGATCCAGTGCAAATCCTAGAGTTTGTAGTGCATGTTGCAGATGTTTGAGAATCAGAATGTGGTTGAAGTGAGAGAGTGGAGAGTGGTAAGAAATGAGGTGGAGAGATAGTCCAGGGAAGAGTATTTAAGACTATGTTTAAAATTTATTTCAAATGCAATAAAGCTTTCCTAGTGAGCTGTGAGCAGAAGGCTGGCTGACCTGCCTTGCATTTTTAAATTCCTGGTTTGAGACAATCAGAAGCAAGAATGAAAGCAGGAAGCCAGGTGAAGACCGTGGAAGTAGCTCAGGCAAGAGATGATAGAAATTTGGTTTGGTAACACTGATAAATTGGTAGAAATTGAGAGATTCTGGATAATTTTTAAAGTTAAGTATAAAAGAATTATCTGGCAGCAAATATATGTGTGTGTTTGGAGAGAAAAATAATTTTAGAAATGAAACAATTTTTGTGTATATTTTGAACTTTTAAATACATATACATGTTGGAAAATACTACAGTGAGTCTGATTTACTCATCATCCAAGTAAATCAGACTCATTGTATTGACTTGAAGACATAGCTGAGCTTGTTTGCCACACACTCCCTATGAATCACTCTGATGCAAGCTCCAGAAATTTCATTATCTGTAAATACTTCAATATGTATTTATAAGTATTATAATTCCTTAAATGTTTTACCCTCAGTCCCATAAAATTAATAATACCAGATTAATTAACAATAAAATCATCAAAACCCAGTTACTGTTTACATTTATCTGAGTAACATACAATTTGTTTTATAGTATGTTTATTTTAATAAGGAACCAATAAAATATATATATAATTTATTGATATGCCTCTTAACTCCTTTTGATCTAAGCTTACAGTTCTCTCTCTCTCTCTCTCTCTCTCTCTCTCTCTCCTTTCTTTCCATTTTCTTTTTCAAATTGCAATTCATTTTTTATATATCGTGTTAACTGATAGATACAGATTGAGTTTTTGCTTTCATACGGCTAGGCTATTTCATAGGTGGTATGATTGATCACCATCAGGTGATACCAATGTCTTATTCTCTCTTTTTGTACTAGGGTTAGTCATTAACTTTACCTATCAGAACCATCATTCTGAAAATTCAAACTTTTCTTCATTTTTGGCCAGAATACTTCTGTAAAAAGATCCTTCCCCTCAGTAACTTTTGGTTACAGAGACGTACATGCAAATATTTAAATATTTTCTTTTATTGATTCTGAAGTATCCTTTAAAGATGACTAATGAGATTTATGTTTGTTCACTTGTTTGAATCATTATGAACTTACAAATTTAAACACATTTGATGCTCAAATTGTCCTGCCTTTAACTAGTGAGTTTCTTCAATTCAGCTTTTGAGTCTTTTCACACAACACTCAAATTGCTTCCCTTTTTTCCCTAGCATGAAAAAATAAATCCAGGCTTGTCAGGCTTAGTTCTAGTTGCAGATTTGGAACTAGAGATTTCTTCACATAGTTCTAATTCCTTTTAATTGGATATGATATTTGAAGAGCACAATCTAGAACCTGGAGATGCCATCGCACTGGATTGTTCATCATTTCTTAGCCTTTTCAGTGGACAGAGAAAAACACAGCAATTTTTTAAAAGATAAAAGTACAACATGAGGTCCTACTGATTTTTATATTTCAAAGTCAAGACTATAGCATTTTTATTTAACATCCTTGATTTTTCACTTTGTCTCCTTCAACCACTCTAAATCCTGATTGATAATAATATCAGTATACTTTCTTGTTCTCTCTCACAGCATGAGTGCATGCGCATATGCGTGCCCACATGTGAATATACACAAGAGTCTTAGAGTACAAATACTATTCCCAAAATATAATTACTAGAAGCAATTTAAGATATTTTGCCTTTCTCTTCGTCCTTAAGGACTATACATTATAAGTGAGTTTAAAAGCTTCATGAATATTACTCTATGTGCAATTATGCTACCAAAGGGACACATGTTAGGTTCATTTGCATAATTTCTATTCTGAATTTTACTTATTGATTTTTAAAAATTTATTTAATTTTTATAACACTGTAAAGGTTTTCATTGTTCACAGTATTTTTATTCTATAAAGTCCCCAGGAACACTAAATTAGAGAATACTGAATTATTTCTCCTAAGGGAAATACATGTTTAGGTTTCTGTGAGCCTCTGGTCACATGTTTGTCAACTGATCAATATAAAACCTTGTTTTATGTGTATTTCTGTTTAAATGCATCTTATTTAATATATATTTTCAGTTCAATACCACTGACCCCACAGCCAACAGTGGTATAACTCATGCCTGAACAAAGTTTACCTAATACACACATCATCTTCACAAGGCAGGCACATCACAGACTTCCTGTATTTAGAAATTCTAGACAGTATGCTACCACTATGCTTGGGCCATTTTAAACAGTGAAATCACCAACATAAAATACAAAGGGTAAAAAACAGGGAAGCAGATAGATCACAAAATGACATTTGCAAGAGCTGAAGTAAGAAGACATGGGGCCTTGTTCACCTTCCGCTGGGAATATGAGCCATTAGGCAGCTTGAACCTTTTGCTGCTCTGCGCCTGTCAGCCGAGGACTGAGGAAGGTTTCTCCCTGGGTCCTTTGGTGAATGCCTGTGACTCTTACTGAGAAAAGGAACACTAGGAAGAAATAAAGTTCTTGAATGAGATGTGAACATTTCAGCTTCACGTGTGTTATGCTTAATACCTTTCCAATTGAAATAGTCAGGAAGAATACTAACTGAAAGGAAAAGTTAACGCAAAAGATAATATTCTAGGAATCATCAAATGATGTTATTCATAGACATAAGACTAGATTAAATTACCAATTTGATGATTGAGAAGAGGTCTAATTTCTGGGACATTTTAATATTTAGGGGCTCAGGAAAGTTGAGAATACATACATTTTTCTTTTTAAATTATATTTGTTGGAGTGATGATAGTTAAAAAGGTTATAGGTTTCAAGTGTGTAATTCTATGATGCATCACCTGTATATTGCATTGTGTGCCCACCACCCAAAGTCAAACCTTCTTCTGTCACCATATAGTTGACCCCATATATATCCACTACCGTTCAACCCCCCTTCCCTCTAGTAACTACCATACTGTTGTCTGTGTCTTTGAGTGTTTGTTTATTTGCCTTATTTATTTGTTGATTTCAGTTTATTCCACATGAGTGAAATAATTTTTCTGTCTGACTTGTTTCACTTAGCATGACATTCTCAAGGTACATCCATGTTGTCCCAAATGGCAGTATTTCATCTTTGCTTATGGCTGAATAGTATTCCATTGTATATATCTACCACATCTTCTTGAAATGTAATGACCCATTTGATAAGAGGGAAATCAAGAGAGTATGACATCCCAAATGCCAAAAAAAAGGTCAAAATAAATATTCAAAATTTTCAGAAAGCTTAAATTAGGTGAAGCCTGTTAGTGACTATTACATTTGGCATCATAGAGATTATTGGTAACCATGGAAAGAAAAGGTTATGTGGTAGAAGGCCATAAGAGTAATTATTTTTATTGAGGTATTTTTATAAACTGGATGGGATAAGCTAGCATTGATTAAATAAATGTTTTTCCATGGAGAGGGGAGAAATTATGAAAGAAAATTCCTTTTGCAGACTGAAGATAATGCAATGTAGATTTTTCCTAGTCCTCTTGCTGACGTCTCCCTTAAAGCCTATTTATAAAATTGTGGTGACAGCGACTAAGAGTTAAATTACTTGAGAGAGCCTGCTGTATTAACCAATTGCAATCCTACTTTAATGACAGTTAAAACTAGTACTTTTCTCACCTCACAGTGGTACCATTTCTAAAATAGAAAAACTTTAATTTGAAAGATTGATATAGCCAAGTTAAAAGAACTGAGAGGTAGGCAAGAATGGGATTTAAAGAAAAGTTAAAGAAAAAAAAATCTTCAGATTGTAAGGCACTGTAGGAATATTTCCTTCATTGACACTTGGCATCTTTCCTCTGATGTGAATGAATGCAGCTGCTACTCTTTGCCAACTATAATTTAGTTGGCAGTAATTCTACCCTATCAGTGGGTACATGATTGCTACTTATCCAGCAAGAAACAAAGCCAATGTGATGTGTAATTCCACACTCATCTACTTCTTCATTACTATACTTTATAAATCACTTATTCTTTCTGCTTTATTTAAGCCCTAAGTAGTTCAGCCTGGCATGACATGTTTTATTCTAATCTACCAACAAAGTACTCATAATAGAGAAATCAACCAAAAATAATAATCATAATAATCCTATATAATAAAAGCCTAATATGAAGATCGGCCAAACAGCAGAAAGACCTATCGAACAACCAGTGTGCTATGATGCACACTGACCACCAGGGGCCAGACGCTAAACATAGGATCTGTCCCAAGCCTGCAGGCCCCAGGCCAACCAAGGCGAGTGCCAGTGCGGCTCCCCAATTGCCCCACCGGTTGTCCCACAGATCAACCCTGATCACTGGCCAGGCCTAGAGACCCTACTCATGCACGAATTTCGTGCTTTGGGCCTCTAGTAATTGTAGTAAAAAGCTGACATTTACAGGGTGGTTATTACAATTAGCCAGGCAATATGCATAGGACTTTGTATGTACTACTCATGAAATACAATAATGTATAGAATATCAATGATTCTTACCATTTTATGGATGAAGTATTAGGAGGGTGAGGTGAATTAACTACAATGCTCCAAACTGAATACTAATACACTGTAGATTATATATTGGCTTTGCATCATTGTTAGGAAACAAAGGGCGTTTCAATTTATTTTTTCTTTTTCTCCAAAAGAGAAGACTGATGAGGAAAAACACAACACAGAGAACATATTTATCTACTTACTAAAGATTTGAATGTCAATAATAAAAATCATGACGCAAATGAAGTTTTTAAAATGTGATAAATCCCTGATAAAGACTCTATGTTGAGATTTTTAACCCAGGAAATATAGCATCTTAAAATATCAAGAGATTGATATCAATGCTTTAGGATAGAGGCCAGGATTTAAAAAAAAAATATTAGTAAATTATTAAGTGATTTTGAAGGCCTTACAGAGTGAAAGAAGCCCTCTAAACATTCTATAAATATGATAAAATACTTAGCAATTGAAGCAGCAATAAAATTACCTTTGAAGACTGACATCATGTTTGTATTTCCACTCAGTACTCAAAATTAACATAAAAAATTTTAATTACTATATTTCCACAGGGAAATGGAAACATGAATTTCGGCTGAACAGAGCAGGATTAAATCAAATTTTATAATGTTGTGGCAAAACTGCAGTTTGCTCCCCATAATATTTACATTAGCTTAGATGCTCTAGTTTTTTTTTTTTTTCTAAGTCAGGTAGATATATTTTCTTTTTATCCTCAGCTACAAATTCTGAGAAAGGAACTTTATTCTTATACATACAGTCTTAGATTTTAAACAGAGGTTTACTAAGGTATATCTGAGATTAAATATTTTAAAATAAAATAGATTTGGTGGACATTTACTTGGTAATAGTATAAGAAAGGCAGACAAGTATTACATGAGAGGGGTAAGCATAAATCCATTGAACAATGTCATACTGCCTTTTCAAACACTGTTCAAATTTATTTAGTAACATAGTTAAGAAATTGTTTTACATCCATGGGTGAAGGTCAGGACTCATGCTGCATCTT
Organism: Murina feae; assembly: GCA_004026665.1. Lineage (NCBI taxonomy): Eukaryota > Metazoa > Chordata > Mammalia > Chiroptera > Vespertilionidae > Murina > Murina feae. Next base: position 5,340 of record PVJC01050748.1, on the reverse strand, counting down.
GCAAATCTCTTTGTTAATGTGTCTAAGAACACTCATAATACACTCATACCCATGTATCAATGTATTTTAATCCCTTTGCCTTACTTCCAGCACAGACTGAGCCCCTAGAAAACATGGGTATCTTTGAACCCTAAACACTGAATGAATGACATATGATATGTAATTAATAAATTTTGTTTTCAATTGATAATTACCCAATATTAAATAATGAATTTGACACTTTTGGGACTATTATTCATTCAACATATAACCAAAGTACTGCTGTTCTTGTGACATTAATCATTTCATGTAATACACAAAATTAGGGTTTATCACATTCATCTAATCTAATAAAAGAGTAATATGCAAATTGACCCTTACTCCATTACACCTAAGCCATGCCCACCAGCCAAGCACCCACCAGCCAATCAGAGCGCTGTATGCAAATTAACCCAGCCAAGATGGCAGCCAGTAGCCTCGGAGCTAGAGCAAACAGGAGGCTTCCATTGCACCAGTGATGGAGGAAACTGCCTGCCTAGGCAGGCTGGGCCTCTGCTCAAGGCAACAAAGTTTCAATTATAGAAGATAAATAAACCCTAGAAACCTGATTCCAGCCAGCCTCGCTGGGATGTTGGGTCAATGGGAGCTGTGGCCAGCCTGCAAACAGCCATCAGCCCCTCAACCAGGCTGGACAGGCACCCCAGGGGCGAAAACACCCACCTTGAAGGGGCTGTGGCCAGCCTGCAAACAGCCATCAGCCCCTCACCCAGGCTGGCCAGGCACTCCAGCAGGTGGACATCCCCCGAGGGGTCCCAGACTGCGAGAGGGCACAGGCTGGGCTGAGGGACCCCTCCGAGTGCACAAATTTTTGTGCACTGGGCCTCTAGTTTATATTGTAAAAATAAAATTTACTATTACAAAGATTAAATATCTTTATTATTAAAATTTGAAAATTTAACGTAAGCATAAAATAATTAAAGAATATAATTTCCAATATGGGTGAGGGGTGGGAAGGGCATATTGCCCTGAGATTGGTTCTGAGTATTACACAAGCACTTGCTTGTGGGAAAGGTGTGAGGGGAGACAAAGGAAAATGAGGGGAGAGTGGGTATGATAATAACAAAGACTGGAATGTATGACACTTGTTTCCTAATCTCCTCCCTGGAGTTGACATGCATTTTGAATATGGACTTGCTCATGAAGCTTCTGCCACCATTGCCATCCATGTATTCATGAAATGCCATAGTCACTGTGAGGATATACTTTACAAAATTGTTTCTGACCAAGGAACTCATTTCACAACTGAAGAAGATAGCAATGGAACTATGGCTGAATTCAGTAGTAAAATAATAGTATGACTGTTTGCCAGACATAAATACAATGACTATTTGGACTTTGTGCCTTCTTACTTAGAAGATGCTGCGAACAAAATATTGTTCCATCTTGTTGTTTGAAACATATAGTTGTTATTATTTAAATTTACAAAAATTTAAATATGTGTTAAAGGGTGTTATGGTATATGAATAGGCAAATAGTTGAGCTACTCTAGTCATTAAGTAGTTGTTTCTCATCTTCAAATCCACCCTTCCAGATTCTGTTTTGCAATGCTGAGGCTGGGGTTCTGTAAACCATACTTACCTTTTGTTATCTGGCTTACTAAAAGGCTCTGCCAATAGAATTCAGGTTGAATATGCAAGTCTAGAGGAGTTATTAGGGATAGTCTCCATGCAGTTTGCTTCCTGTTCACTTATACTGGTGTTTCCCCACTAGCAAAGATTTTTCAGTGTGGCAGCAGAAGTTTGTTTGAAGCAGTTAAATCTGTTTTAAAGGTTTTCCAACACATCATCTGCACCACTAGCTGGAACCTCTTCTCAAAGGCTTGAGTTCCAGCTCTAAAGTGTGTGTGTGTGTGCCCGCGCGTGCGTGCGTGTGTAAGTTCACAGATAGGAACACCTGCCAAGCAGCAGCCACTTGCAGAAAATGAATTTCAAAGAACATATGAATGTAATTACCTTTTTGAATTAGTGTTTTGGTTTCTTCGGATAAGTATTTGAAAGTGAAATTACTGGATGTAGCAGTGGAACTATGGCTGAATTCAGTAGTAAAATAATAGTGTGACTGTTTTGCAGACATAAATACAATGACTGTTTGGACTTTGTGCCTTCTTACTTAGGAGATGTGAGCAAAATATTGTTCCATCTTGTTATTTGAAATCTAGAGTTGCTATTATTGATTTACAGAAATTTAAATACGTGTTGAAAGTTGTTATGGTTTTGCCTTTGTTATAGCTTTTGTTTTAAAGCCTTTTTGTCTAGTATATATACTGTTACCCACAATGTTTTTTGTTTGTTTTTGTGTTTGCTTATTTCTTTTTTCATGAAATGTCTTTTTCTATCCCTTTCTCTATAGTCTAGGATTCTTTCAATCTGAAGTAAGTCTCTTGTAGACAGCAATGGTAAGTTTTGTTTTTATCCAACATATGGAAGCAACCTGAATGTCCATCGATAGATTAATAAAGAACATTGCAATGAAATATACTTAGCCATAAAAGTGAATGAAATCAAACTACAGTGGGAAGGCTGGGGAGGAATGAGGGGGGTTAAGAGATCAACTTGATGGACTTGTATGCATACATATAAGCATAACCAATGGACATAAGACACTGGGGGCTGGAGGAGGCTGGGGGAAGGTCAAATGGGGGGGGGGGAGGAGACATATGTAATAAGCTTTCTAATACTTTAAGCAATAAAACAAAATTAAAAATATATATATTTGAAATAAGGCATAGGGAAAAAAGTAAATAGTAAAAGTTAAAGATTAGTCATCATTTCTAAATATCTATTTACCAAACCAGGTCAAGTATAAAGAACATGAATTGCTTAAATTTATCTGAAATTAAAATAAAACTTCTTAGTAAAGTTGAAAAAAAAAAGAATGAAATCTTGCCACCTGCAACATGGATGGCTTTTGTGGTATTGTGCTGATTAAAATAATTCAGACATAAAACCCAAATGTCATATGACTTCAGTTACATGTGGAATCTAAAAAACAAAACAAACAAAAAAAGAAAGACATTTATAGATAAAGAGAATATTTTGATGATTGCCATATGGAAGGGGGTTGGAGTGATGCATAAAAGAGGAAACAGGATTAAGAAATACAAATTGGTAGTTACAAAAGTAATGGGTATGTAAAGTATAGCATAGGGAATATAGTAAATAATATTGTAATCACTATATATGGTGTCGGGTGGGTACTAGATTTATCAGGGTGAAAACTTCATAAGTTATATAAAAATTTAATCATACTGCTATATACTAAAACTAATACAATGTTGAATGTCAACTATAATTGAACAATTATATATATATATGTATATTTCTACTCTAATAAAAGCATGTTATTGAAATTAACAGTTTCTCCGGGATGCCTAAGCCCACCAGTCAATCAGAGTACTGTATGCAAATTAACCCAGCCAAGTTGGAGGCCAGTAGCCAAGGAGCAAACAGCAGCAGGTGCAGCATAGGCGGCAGGGAGGGGCGGGGGCGGGGTTCAGAAGCAGGGCAGGGATGTGCCCAGCACCCCGGCTCTGAGCTGGCCTCGGCATTGGGGCTGCCTGGAGGGCACCCAGCACCCCAATGGCTCCGATCCCGCCTCGGAGCTGGGGCCGCTCTGGAGGGTGCCCAACACCTCAGTGGCTCTGAGCCCGCCTTGGCACTGGGGCCACCTAGAGCATGTCCGGCACCCCAGCGGCTCTGAGCCCACCTGGGCGATGGGACTGCTGGAGACCTAATCAGCACTGGACGGGTGTGGAGGGCACCCGGCACCCCAGTGGCTCTGAGCCCGCCTCGGTGCTGGGGCCGCTGGGTTCTGAAGCAAAGAGATCCAGCCCGCAGGTTGCTGGGCACCCCAGCAGCTTCAAGCAGAGACACTAGGGCTACAGCAGAGACACAAATCTGCAGGAACATGTGGAAAGGGAGATAAACTATCATAACTTTATCTTCCTTTCCACAATATGAGAAAACTGACCCTGATTTATTTAGTGATATGGCCTACACCTTTCTACAAGCACAGGGTATATTATGACCACTCCCAGGAAGGTCTGGTCAGAATACTGTCTCCAGGGAATAACACTACTTCAGGGAATAAATCATCTAAGAAAGGAAACAAGCTTTTGTTGGGTTTATTCTGAAGGTCAGAGAACATGCCACCCCAACATATGCTGTGTTGTTATATTGATGATCTTGAGCTGCAGATGCTTGAAAAACAGCAAATGCAAGGAGAGGCTTTCACTAAAGTCTCCTGATCTGCCTAAAATCGGACCCCCACAAAATGTTCCCTCGATGGGAAAAGTGTCATCAGCCAGTGAAGACTGACTCCTGTCACAGGAGACTACAAGTTGATATCACACCCAAACTACCTCCCCCACCCCCATTCATCTTTCCTAAAACTCATGTACTCTCCTCTAAGAGGCCTAGATATCCCATCCCCTTTCCCTAGGAAGAAGGTATTTAAATATGGATTCTAAGCCACCTTGGGGAGTTATTCATTTTTTCCTGGGATCTCTCACATATACATGAGGTACACATGTTAATGGACTTGTGTTTTTCTCTTGGTAATCTGTCTTTCATTACAAGGGCCTCCGCTAAGAACTCTGAAGGGTAGAGGAACACTATTTTTCCTCCTCCATAATTCTATCTCAGGAAATCAAGTCCCAGGCTGAACAGTGAGTTTGGCTCAAGTGCCAAGCAGTCCCGGATGAGGGGAGGGAAGCTTTTAGAGGGAAATCAATGATATTGGCATCAAAGTAGGACAGAGGGCAAATGCATGGTTACTGGTGGGAGTTTAAAGTAGTTCAGCATTTTTAGAGGAGGATTTGGCAAAATTGATAGAAATGTTCAAGGTACATCCAAGAGTCTTCTTCTAGGAATCTCATCTGCTGAGATAAGGCACCAGTGCATAAGCCCTGGTCAGAACCCAGGATGCTACTGCAGGCTCCCCTTCCACAATAGGTAAACCTGCTAACAACCTGCATTTTTAGGACAAGGTGGCATCTATACTAATAAAAAGGTAATATGCTAATTAGACTGAACATCTTCTAGAAAATCTTCCGGACATCCGTCTGGACAAAGCCAGGGTGACAGGGCTGAGGCAGAGGCAGTTACAGGCAATCAGGTAGGCAGAGAGCAGTTAGGGGGATCAGGCCAGCAGATAGGTGAGCAGTTAGGAGCCAGCATCAATGAGGTTTGGAGAGGGTGTAGACCAGGCTGAGGAACCTGCACCCCTCAATGCACAAATTTTTGTGTACCGGGCCCCTAATATATATATATATATAATATATAATATATTCTAGGCCCCTGG
>PVJC01050747.1:0-11699 GCA_004026665.1 Murina feae | reverse complement strand
GGTGGCTGGAGGAAGATGGGCAGTAGGCAAGCTTGGGAGGCAGGCCGCACCCAGCCCTGGTCACAGCTCAAAAAAGAGAACAACATGCAGGGGAGGGCAAGAGTCTGAGAGATCAACATAGAGGGGGTGCCTGCTCCAAGCCTCCACGGTGTGCCTGGGGCAGGCCCCTGGCAGGTAGACACACACAGGAGGACTGCTCTGAGCCTCAGATGCGGCTGGGGGCAGGTCCCCAGTGGCGACACACACACATACACACACACACACACACAAAAGGCGCCTGGCAGACTGGGGCCATCATAGGACATCCACTGAGGGGTCCCAGACTGTGAGAGGGCACAGGCCGGGCTGAGGGACTCCCTCCACCCTGAGTGCACAAATTTTTGTGCACCGGGCCCCTAGTAAGTAATATAATATTGAATGTAAACTATAATTTAATTTTTTTTTTAATTTTGAAGTTTCAGGAGGTATATCTCAGCTGTGGCGGTTCCCCTGAGGAGCAAGGGGGCCCAGCCCAATCCTGGGCTCCCCAGCCTGGAGCACCAGTGCCAGGACAGAGTCCCTACAACATCAGGCTGTAAAAATCAGCAGGGACTCGACTGGGTGAGACAGAGGACTACTGTAGACCCAGCTGTCCTCTTAAAGAGCCCAGGCAGAGTCGCACTCATACTCATACTCACCCTAAGCCCCAGGGAAGAGACAGCAGCTCAAAAAGCACCAGGGACATACAGGGAGGAACTGAACTGTGTAGCTTCAGAACCGGGGCTAGAGGGAAAGCACTCTCCAGACAGAAGTGCCCGCAGGTACCATGATTCCTTTGTTGAGCTTACCCCACATACAGCCCACAGGCAGAGGAGGGTGCCAAGTCTGAGCCCCCATCAAACTGCCTAACACCCTGGTATTTGATTCCCTGACACCCCAACCCAGCCCACTCGTGCTGGAGCAGAATCTCTTTTAGTGACAGTCCTAAACAAGTGGCTGGCTTCAGCCAGTGCTGAGAGCTTTCCTAAAATCTCTCAAAGGTCCACAAATCCCAAACAGTGGCTGGTCTTGGCATATACTGGACCTCTTGTTAAACGGACCTAAGCCTGGCACTAGTGGCAGCCGACCTCAGCTCACAGCTAGCCTCACCCAGGCATTCTTAAACCCAGAGCAGGCAGCTATCAACGGCAAATCACTTTGTAGCTCCTCTGAGGTGGACCTAGGCCAGGCACAGGCAGCAAATGACCTGGGAGGTCTAGACCGAGAGCCTCTCCCAAGTAGCCCAGAAACAAAACACCTGGTGGCTGGCTCAGACCAGAGCAGCACACAATTAGCTCCGCAAACAACACACACACAGAATACTTGTTCAAACAAAAGTATCAATATATTTTGGAATATAAAGTAAAAATCTATGACATCAAGAGCACAAAAGAGAAGGGGAAAGGACAGGAATACATTACTGTAAGGGTCTTATATTATACAGGTTGAGTGATGCCTTGACTGGGATTAAAACAACTGGTCAAAAATCCAGCCCAGCTGGTGGGGCTCAGTGATTGAGTGTCGACCCATGTACCAAGAGGGCACTGGTTCAATTCCCAGTCAGGGCACATGCCAGGGTTGTAGGTTCGATCTCCAATGTGGGGCGTGTGGGAGGCAGCTGATCAATAGTTATTCTATTTCTTCATGTATAAAAGGAGGCTAATAACAGCACTACCTCCAAGGACTTTGGTGAGACTCATGTGTTGATGACCATTAAGTATATATCTCCTGGCAGACATAAGTGCTCAGTATACATGAGTTATCTTTCTCTTCTCTGCCACTCTAGATACAGAAATGTAGCCCCAAGTGAATAATGGCTTATGTGGGATGCATAAGAAAACCTTGTTTTGGTTCATTTAATTACTATGGACTCTCTGTGGGGCTGATGAAGTCAGGGACAAAGATTAGCAACATTTCAAAACTTAACCTTCATTCATTCAAAAGACAAGTATAGCTCTAACTGGTTTGGCTCACTGGATAGAGTGTCAGCCTGCGGACTGAAAGGTCCCAGGTTCGATTCCAGTCAAAGGCATGTACCTTGGTTGCGGGCACATCCCCAGTAGGGGGTGTGCAGGAGGCAGCTGATCAATGTTTCTCTCTCATCGATGTTTCTGACTCTGTGCTCCTCTCCCTTCTTCTCTGTAAAAAATCAATAAAATATATTTTTTAAAAAAGACAAGTATACAATACCTTTTGTGACAAGAGCTGGGAATATAATAAAACATAATTCCTACTGGATAAAATGTAGATTGCTAATAGACATGAACATGTACACATCTCCAGAATTACAACTGACACAAAGCTCATAGTGAGGCAAACACCTTTCAAAGTATTAACCAGGTCAGCAGCACCATCCAGCAGCCACAGCTAGACCGAATCACAGAAAAATCCCAAACCTAAGCCAAATACAATGGTTCTCAACCTTCCTAATGCTGCGACCCTTTAATATAGTTCCTCATGTTGTGGTGACCCCCAACCATAAAATTATTTTCATTGCTACTTCATAACTGTAATTTTGCTACTGTTACGAATCGTAATGTAAATATCGGATTTGCAGGACGTATTTAGGCGACCCCTACGAAAGGGTCATTCGACACCCAAAGGGGGCTCGACCCACAGGTTGAGAACCACTGGTCAAATTGATCAGGTTTCCACTCCTAGAAATTTGAATTGGGGCTGAGAGACAAGGCTCTGGTCTGTGAATAGCTGGAATAACATGAAAATGCAAGAATTACAGGACTGCTCTATTCTGCCACACAAATGAAGAAGCAGGAAAAGCAGGTCGAAGGAGACAAGAAAGTCTGAGCCTCAAGGGCTTCTCCTGCCCTTGGGCTCCATAAAGTTTGTGCCAAAAAAAAAAACAAAACTCTTTTAGCTTAGCCTGAATGACTTGAACAAATTTCTCACTGTTCCTCACTACCAGAGAGTCCTAACAAACACAAACACAAATTGGTGGCTTTGACGCTGCCATATCCTGAGGCATGGAGCAGGGGTCTCCTCTCCCAAACCAGAACTCAGAAAAGGTGACAGAAAGGGCCCTCTCTTTGCCTTCCTCTCCACTGGCTGCAGCAGGCAGCTTCACAAACGGTCAGGTTCCCAAACGCACCCCTTATCCCCTCCGTTTAGTGCTCTCCGCAAATGATGGCAAGGTCCCCAGGCTTGACCACAGAAGCCTCCAGAAACCACACACTTCCTGAAATTCTGCACATTTCTAAGAAAGAATTAAAGACAGACAGTAACTTTGGTTCTAAAAATATACATATGATACAGAAAGATGGAGCGCACATACTTTTCCCTAATGCTTTCACTTAGTACAAAAAGAGCCTTCAGAAATGAATGGAGAAATCAAGACACTCTAAGGTAAGTGAAAACAAAGGGGATCTGCTGCCCACGGGTCTAAAGAAAGTTCTCTAAACCAGTGGTCACCAACCTCTCGGACCTCATAGACCACTAGTGGTCCACGGACCACCAGGTGGCGACCGCTGCACCCAGAAAGGAAACAATAAAAGGGGGAACCCTGGAACATCAGGAAGGAAAAAAGAACATCTACACAGAAAACTACCCAAAAAACACCTAGTCCTACTGAATGAATTCAGCAAGGTCACAGGATACAGATATACATACAAAACTCCATTACGTCTCTTTTATAGCAATGAACATACAGACACCTGAAATTAAAAACAACAGCCAATTATAATACCTTTAAAAAAAAACAGAAAATACGTAGGTGTACATCTAACAAAACATATACAGGGTCTGTATACTGACAACTACAAAAACTGATAAAAGGAATCAAAGAAAATCTAAATGAAGGAAGTCATACTGTGTTACAAAAAATAAACAAAATGTATGTGGATACATATGGTCTCACCCCCTCCACTAGCACCAGCTGGGTACGACCCACAGAGGTCTTGTTGGCTTTCGTTGCTTCTTCTCGGAAGACAGTGATAAGTTCCTCCAAACGCCTTAATTTTACCTCTTCCGGGACATCATCCTTCAGCCTGTGATATGCCCGTGTCTTCTGTACAAAAAAAATGTTTTAAAGAGAGAGGTCACCAAGAACCTATAGAATCCACAGCAGGAGACCATGTTCATTCTACCTGCAAGTTGTAGACATGTCTACAGGAAACCCAGGCCCTACCCCGAGGGTTCTCTAGTTCTGAGAGCTTTCTAAGGGAAAAAGGTAGCTATGCAGTCGAATCACAGTTCTTGGCAAGGCCTACGTTATGTATATATATATATATATATATTTTATTGATTTTTTACAGAGAGGAAGGGAGAGGGATAGAGAGTTAGAAACATCGATCAGCTGCCTCTTGCACACTCCCTACTGGGGATGTGCCTGCAACCAAGGTACATGCCCTTGACCGGGATCGAACCTGGGACTTTTCAGTCTGCAGGCCAACGCTCTATCCACTGAGCCAAACCGGTTACGGTAAGGCCTACATTTTAAATTTAGCACATGAAAATTACAGACTCAAAATTGTTTTCGACAATTTTATAGAACGTCCTAAGAATAAAGATTACATTTGTACATATACTGAGTAACTCATGTACCAAGTTACTTAGCCACGTGTTTATAAAGCTACATGATGCAAAGCAGCCTAAATGTTTATCAATAGGTAACTAGTAAAACAAATTGTTATTTACACAATGGGATATTACACAGTTGTTAAAAAATAGTAAGATAGTTTTATATATACTGATATTATTGCTCTCCAAAATATACTTTTTTAAAATATTTTTTAAATTGATTTTTAGAGAGAGAGGAAGGAAGGAGGGAAGGGGAGAGAGAGAGAGAGAGAGAGAGAGAGAGAGAGAGAGAGAGACAACAATGTAAGAGAAAAACATCAATAAGTTGTCTCCTATATGCGCCCCAAGTAGGGATCAAGCCCACAACCCAGGCATGTGCCCTGACCAGGAATCAAACAGGCAAACTTTTGATGCACAGGATGACACCCAACCGAGTCACACCGGCCAGGGCCCCCAAATGTACTCTTAACAGAAATAAACAAGGTACAAATACACATGTATAATAACTTTGGGGTACACAGAATACATATAAATATGTTTTCAATACATGAACTATCTCTAGAAGTTTGCAGAAGAAACTGCTAAGGGAAGGAACTAAAAAACTAGGCAACCTGGGAAGAGGGAAGAATTTCTCACTATATGTGATGTTGACCTTTTGAGTTTATACCATGAGCATATATTACCTAGTTCAAAAGAAAAAAAAAGAAAATGTATCCTTGGCCAGCCGTGTGGCTCAATTAGTTGAGCATCATCCCAGGCACCGAAGGTTGCCAATTCAATTCTAGTCAGGGAACATACCGTGGTTTCCGACTTGATGACAGTAGGGGGTGTGCAGGAGGCAGCAGATGGATGTTTCTCTCTCTCCCTCTCCTTTCTTCTCTCTCTAAAAATCAATAAACTATTCTTTAAAAAAAAGAAAATGTATCCTTGAAAAACCTTTACATCAAATCAACCAACACCATGGTATGCGTGCATGTTTATATATACATACATACACACATATACACACACATACACACACAAGATCATAACAGCACTAACTGATTTGGCTCAGTGGATAGAGCGTCAGCCTGCGGACTAAAAGGTCCCAGGTTCAATTCCGGTCAAGGGCACATGTCTGGGTTGCAGGCTTGATCCCCAGCAGGGGACGAGCAGGAGGCAGCTAATCAATGATTCTCTCTCATCATTGATGTTTCTGTCTTTCCCTCTCCCTTCCTCTCTGAAATCAATAAAGATATATATTTTAAAAATCATGACACAGTTAGAGAACCAATGAGCTAGACAAAAGTATGAAATAAATGGAAAATCAATACACCAAAGTCTGGGTATTCATATTAATCTGTCTTTGAGAGAAGTACAAAATCCAGAAAAATATGGAGAATAGGTAGACAATCCTAAAATGTAATTCACTTACAGGGTTTACACTATTCTGTCTTATTAACAACTTACCTCTATTAGACATTGTCTTAGGTGCTTTATAATACTATCTTATTTAATCCTCAAAACAACCTGAGTTGGTACTAATGTTATCCCCATTTCACAAATGAAGAAGCCAAGGACCTTTCCCAAGGTCACATAGTTATTAAATGAGAGAAGAGTGATTTAAGTACTTGCTCTCTTCTATAGACTATTTGATTAAGTCTCTATAACCTAAACCCTAACCCAGGAATTAGATCCCAAAGTGTATATTCATATTCAATGCCCATAGAACACACTGAAAACCCATCTCCCAAGTCTAACATTATAAAGAGTCCCTACGGCATGTTTGTGATGTTCATGGAAAATAAGTAACAGCTCCTCCGAAGCTTCATCCTTGAAATACTTCTGTAAGAGGCATGAATATACACACCAGCCCACTTACACTGCCTGCAGAACACAGGACAGTGGGCTTTAAAATAAATGAGTTAGCTTGACTGATGGCAGCTGAGTTGATAGTGTCTAAGGTCACAGATTCATTCATTCATCAATCAGCTTTCCTGAGCCTATGGTGACAGAGGCTCCTCAAACTTCAGCCCAAACACAGGCAAGTTACCCCCCAATGTGCCTGTGGGGATAAGAAATAACCTACGCAATTCATCCCTACCACCAAGAAAAGGCAGCAGATTAGCACTATCCCCTTTCTGCAAGAGAAACATTATTTCTCTGTTTCCTTTCTCGTCTCCTTCTGAATTGTTTACCTGGGAATCTGTGTTATAGGAGAAACTTCAAAGTGGGTGTCAGTGAGTTCACTTGACCTATAAAAGTGGAAACTAAAAACAGCTGAGGATGGCCTGGAGGGTGACACGGAGCCTCTGTAAAACCAATCATGTCTGTAGGCCAAAAGGAAGCTCTGCATGTTGAGAAATGAGTTCAGATTTCTTGCAAAGAGAATAATGTCCCTTCCTCCCCATTCCAATTCTAAACAATCTAAACATAATTTCAAATATTTTAATGAAGAGAAATGTTGGCACAGGTAATTATTTTTCATCTCCAACTGCTGAATTATGTAAAATAGCAACAGGTGGATTAGATAAAACAAAGAAATGAGCCCTAACCGGTTTGGCTCAGTGGACAGAGCATCGGCCTGCGGACTGATATTTCTAACTCTCTCTCTCCTCTCTGTAAAAAATCAATATACTTTTAAAAAATAAAATAAATAAAAATAAATAAAATAAATAAAAAATAATAAAAATTTAAAAAATTAAAAAATAAAGAAATGTAAGATCCCTGTGGTTTCTCAAGGACTGCTTTGCTGCCATCTCCTTTTCTTTGCAGTTATCTACAGTGAACCCCAAAATGGTCAGAAATGATGTCAGTCTCAGCACCGAAGCAGTCACCCCCCATCCCAGAGCTCACCTGCCTCATGCTGTAGGCAAAGAGGAAGCCCATGTTGTACTGAACTTCCCGAAGCAAAGACACTGTCTGGAGGTGATCTTTCTCGGTCTCACCACAAAAGCCAGCAATGAAATCACTGCTGAGGCTCACACCTGCGACACACAACCAAGGACAAAGGATAGTCGCTTACTTTCAAGAGAGGCTTTTGGAACTTGCAGGCTACAGAGGGAGGGACAGCAATTGTAAGGGCTTTCCTGGAGCTATTCAGCCCCTGTGCGAGTGTCATCAGGCCGCTGCGGAGGGAGGAGGAAACAGGCCTGCTTATCGACAATGCTCCCTGCCAGAGCCTGGCTTCTCAGTCTACAGTCCCCTCGGTTCTAGAAAAGGGATTTTCACTTCAAAGGTGGGATTTAGGAGCACAGCAGGAGTCCACATTTTCAAATTGGTCCTGCTTTGTACTTATATCTGATAAAAACATTTGCAATGTCCCATACATACTTTTGAAGTTAGTTTAACACAATGTTCATTTAAAATAGTAACAATGACTATTTACTGAATACTTACTAAGTACTACACATTACTATCTATTTAACTTAACCTATTTAATTACCCCAAAATCCAATGAGATGCATAGTATTTATTGCATTTTATAGATGAGAAAACTGCAGCCCAGAGAACTTCCACACTATCCTGTCCCGTAAAAAGGAAAGTATTTATGCATAATGCAAGTTACAATCATTAATCATTAGAAATTTGGACAAAATGTAGACATTATCAACCAAATCTAAAGTAAATACTACAGAGTAATTTTATTAGGAGGAAATAAAAAGGGTAAGATAAATAGAAAAGGAATAACCTCTAAGTATACATCTTTTTAAAAATATATTTTATTAATTTTTTTTACAGAGAGGAAAGGAGAGGGATAGAGAGTTAGAAACATCGATGAGAGAGAAACATCAATCAGCTGCCTCTTGCACACCCCCTACCGGGGATGTGCCCGCAAGCAAGGTACATGCCCTTGACCAGAATGGAACCTGGGACCCTTCAGTCCACAGGCCAACCGGTTAGGGCTAAGTACACATTTTTAAAGATATTAATTGCCCCCAAATCAGAACTAATTCAGACCATATATAACTTTGCCAACTAACAAGAAAAAACAAGGTCTCTCCCATATGCTCAGAAACACAAAAACTATAGGAAATGAATCTCTTTAGCCTTGAGGCCATAAGCTGATGCACATCTCTGAGTATTTCTAGCAAGACCAAAACACTAAAAAATCAGAAAGAAATAAAAGAGAGAAAGAGCCCTGGCTGGTGTGACTTGGCTGGAGCATTGTCCCACACACCAAAAGGTCGTAGGTCTGATTTCTGGTCAGGGCACATACCTGGGGTGCATTCGAGAGACAACCAATTGATGTTTCTCTCTCGTATCAATGATTCTCTTTCTCTCTCTCCCCCTTCTTCTAAAAGATGGGGGGGGGGGGAAGGGAAGGAGGGGGAAGATAAATGAAGAGAAGCAAAATAAGTGTAAAAGGTGTCACAAGGTACTGCCACAGGTGTTGCCTGTATCGCTGTGGTCACTATAATGTGCTCAGTAGAATACATTTCTTAAATGTACCTGGAATAGACTGTCTGATATGATGAATTAACTCCACATAAGCTTCTCTTGAATATCTGCAATAAAGAACAAAAAGAAAAGACTCAGATGAGCCAATCTTCCTTAAATGAATGCTATAAAAAGATAACACTATGAACTACCACATGTAATCACTTCTCACCCACATAGGACAATACCATCAGTTAAACTGTCCAAAAGATCTTATGACCCAAAACTTATACTGTAACCTAATTTAGGGCCTATGAATGTTTAGTTCAAGAACATAAATTATTTTAAATAGCCTTCTGCATTTAACTAATAATGAAGATAGATTTAACATTTCAAAGGATCTAGATGATATTATATACTCTTCTGGTTCTAAGATGATGGCCAGAGGGATATCAAGATCACCAAGAATAATTTGGAGGTTGACAAGGACTTAACAGTGTTTTCAAGTCTGCCTGAGAACTCTGACCTCTGAGGGGGAGGTGGAGGGGCCAATTAAAAATAAGTAAATAAATCTCTAAAAGTCTTTACCAATGTCAGAAACACTAGTTCCATACAGCTTGCCATCTGTCACAGTCTCCTTTCAGTCTTATCTCTGCAACATTTATTATTCCCAAAGTAAGTGAACACATAGAGCTATACTAACTTCCAAGACGTAAAAGACCTGAATGTTAAAATCTCAGTGTGCCACATGGTAGGTGCTTAATAAAAAACATGCTAAGCAAATGAAATGAGTGATCCAGTCCTTAATCTATATATTCTTAGTGAACAAAAGCAAATTACAATGTCCCTGGGTTTATTCATATAACAAATATTTACTGAGCAGTTGCTATTGTGCCGCACACTATGCTAGAATTTTAGACACTGTTTGCTCCTAAAGGAGACATTGAAAAGTCTGTACCCCCTCCGCATGGCTTCCAATACACGGCTGCTTCCACTCTGGGCTGGCAGGTGGATCTGTTTACAGATGTTGTCTCTCTCATGAATCAGCTGCAGAACCTGGTCAAATAGAACACAGTAAAGGTCATCAAAGTGTCACCAAAGAATCTTACAGAAAGGAATACCACCCCCTCCATTCTTTGCCCAAGTTAATTTTCAAGTAATTAAGAGGTTAATTAAACCAAACACATGAATTACCCAAATGCTTTACTTTTGCTCAAACCATGTTCTGTCTGTCCCAGACAGAAATGCTTAAGGATACTGACAGCAGTTTGGCACAGTTAACTGTCAATACTTACCTCATCAGGAAAATCCTTAGGGTGGGGAGAGGTGAAACGAATCCTCATTTCAGGATCTATTCTGGAGACCTGATCCAGAAGGTGAGCAAAACGAAGGCCCCCCTGCTTGGTTTTATAGTTGGTGGAGAAGCCGCGGCTGAGGTTGGTGGACACTGCATTGTTGAACTGGACCTCTGAATTGTCCCGATAGCTATTAACGTTCTGACCAAGCAGTGTCACTTCTTTCAGCCCCTGAAAAGCAGGAAATAAATATTTTGGGAGCAATTTAAAATAGTTTGGTAGCTTCATGCCAAATCACTAACTAAAATTAGCTCTGTCATAATGTTAACTTTAAAAAACAAGATACACTAAAAGCAATGTGGATCTTGGATTGGATCTGAAAAAGAAAAATGATATTAGTGGGGAAAGGGACAAAATTAGGAAAAAAGTCTAAGTTTACAGTAATTACCATATTTGGTACATTTTTGTTTTGACAAATGTACCAGTTAAGTAATATGTTAACATTAAGAGGTAACTCGCCCTGATTAGTTTGGCTCAGTGGATACAGCATCGGTCTGCGGACTGAAAGGTTCCAGGTTTGATTCTGGTCAAGGGCATGTACCTTCGTTGCAGGCACATCCCCGGTAGGGGGTGTGCAGGAGGCAGCTGATCTATGTTTCTCTCTCATCAATGTTCGTAACTCTCTATCCCTCTCCCTTCCTCTCTGTAAAAAATCATTAAAATATATTTTTAAAAAATTTTTTTTAAAAAGAGGTAACTCAATCTTTGCAACTTTTGTGTAAACTTAAAGTTATTCCAAAACTTTATTTTAAAAAGTTTATTAAAACCGGAGAGACAGCAAGATGGTGGCATAAGGTAAACACCGTAAATGCAGCCGTGATCAACTATTTCAGAAAAACCACGAAAAGAACACACGGACACCACTCGCACCCACAGGAAGGCTGGCTAAGTGAAAATCCTACAACTAGAGAAGAGTTTGAGACTCGGAGGAGCGGTAGAAGCAAAGTACAGAGGTACGGAGGCGCGCGCACGGGGCTCGGGGAAAGGGCTGGTGCCAGAGGTCGCGGTTCTTTTCCAAAACGGAGAGAGCCACAAGTTCCCAGCGACTCTGAACTCCAGTTCCAGGCGAGTTTCTGAGGACCCAGACACCCAGAGAAGGGGGACTGACTGACACCGGGAGGAAATCCAAAGCGGGTTTCGCTCAGCGTTGCTTGCAGCAATTACCGTGGGACACAGAGACCTGGTGTCTCTCAGCGCAGCGCTGAGAAGCGCCATAGCTGTTGGCTCCGCCCTGCCCTGCAAACTCCCCGAGGCCCCGCCCCTCCCAAGCTGCGTCAGAGGCTTTTGCAGATAAAAGACTGAGTATCCTAAGGCAAAGGCTTAATCAACACCTCCTTAAAGATACATGAGACAGCCTCATCCATTGGCCAGAGTGGGACTAACCTAAACAAAACAGATCCACAAGGAACACACTCGGGGCAGATGCAGTGAGCA
>PVJC01050746.1:0-11700 GCA_004026665.1 Murina feae | reverse complement strand
TTTTGCAGCTTCTCTGTCTGCTCTCGGATATGCCGAGATGATGGTCTAACCTTTGGCAGCTTTCTAGACAGAGAAGTGACAGAGCCTCGTTTTCTACCAGGTATTTAATGTTGTAACTACCCGGCGAGGCAAGAGAGATTCAAGACCTAAGTAGCATTGTTTGTTTGCGTCATTTCTTATTCCAAATGAAACTGCATTTGAAGCTCTGTAAGCAGCAGTGTGAGACAGCACGTTGAACCACGTCAGCGCCACTGAGCAGCTCACAGGAATGGAAGTGGCAAAACTTCCCGACCACTTTGCTGATACCAGCACCCAATAGAGGCAACTCTCCACAGTTTTTAAATGACTTTATACTCGTAGCCTATTATCTTCTTGTTTCAACATATCTATTACAATTTAGAGTTGTGTTCCAAAGTAATTCATGTTTTTGTTTTATCAAAAAGACTATCCTTAGGTTATGAGGAAGCTATGTATCACCCTATGGCACAATAAGCCTTTTCACTGACTAAGAGGGAAGTGGCTTATATTGGACCTGACAAGGAGGCCAGCTTTCCGAGTGTGCCACTGCTCCCATGATAACTGCAGTATTTGGAATTTTAAACGCCCTGACAGGTTACAGCCCTGAGCAGCATGGACGACATGCTGCAGAATGCACATTTGGTGATAGAAGGGACATTCATCTACCTGAGGGACAGCACCGAGTTTTTCATTCGTGTCAGAGATGGTTGGAAAAAATTACAGGTAATTCTTCAACTTTCCTGAATAAATTGCCTCCAAATACCCCTGAAAAGTAATAATCTACTCCTGTGAATGTTATTTTTCTGTTTTAAAAATAAGTGAACAGTTTCCAGTTGGTTCATTTTCAATGTACTGTTTTTTCTTAAAGCTGGGAGAACTGATCCCCATCCCTGCTGACAGCCCTCCACCCCCTGCGCTTTCCAGCAACAATGTGAGTAGTTTTCCTGCCTTACGTCTTGCTTAGCATTTACTGATTCCCCGCTGGTACCCGGCACCAAGCTCTCCAAACTCTGGACCGCCAGCGCCGCATGGTTCGGCATCTGGTGGAAGCCCAGGAATGACCAAGTGCCCACAAAATGTTCTCACTACAGAGTGAGACCCACAGGCTGGAGAACTGTTTCCATGTAGTAGCTGAATCCTCCTGGGCGAGGAGCTTTCCCTCTCATGGCCTCAGTTTATTCATCTGTGACATCATGGTTGGCATAAGCGATCTTAAAGAACCCTTTCATATTTGACCCTCGTCAGCAACTTACATTGTCCATTTCTTGACCCTACAGCCACTTTCAAGACAGGTACTATCATCCCATTTTGCAGATGAGGAAACAGGCTCTGAAGAGGTGACTTGCTCTATTAAGGGAATGGGTCAGCTGTAAAACATGGGCCTTCTGCTTCCCTGATTCAATGCTCTTTCTAAAAGACTGAAAATATTCCCTTCCTTTCTGAGAATTTTTTTTCATTCCCAGTTAAGAGTGGCCCAAAGACCATAACAAAATAAAGTATCTTCTCCAGAAACTTTGCACTTGTACCTCAATGTACTCTGAAGAACAGATTGAATGAAATGAAAATAGTCAGAACTGTTTGTTTTCTTTCTTTTTTTTTTTTACATAATAGCCACATCCACTTCGGCCTCCACTGATGTCTGTTTCAAGTGTCAATTATGGGAGGCCCGCAGTAAGTACAATGCATGCACTTACTCTGCAAATGCTGAGTGTGTGTCTACTATGTGCTAGGTCCCATGCTGGGCACACAGCTCCTACTGTCAAGGTGCAAATAGACTAGCAGGAGAGTCAAACAAAAAAAAATAGGTAATTGTGCTAAGTCGTTTGGGTGAGACAATCAAAGGATGCTGGGGAGGGGGTGCAAAGAAGGCCAAAGAAGTCTGCCTTCTTTAGAGGAGGTGACCTCTCAACTAAGACCTAAAAAGCAGTTGAGAGCAGGAGAGAGCCAGGTGGGTGGAAGAGAGTGGGAATTCCAGGCAGAGGGCATATGGAACAGAGGCAGGCAAGAGGGAGTGTGTACATTTCTGTAATTCTGAGTATTTCAGTCTGGCTGAAGGAGTAGAGTTCAAGAGATGTTCAGTCTGCAAAGGGCACAGGCTAGTCATCAAAGGCCTGTAAGCCAAGCTAAGGACTTTGACCTTCTCTAGTGGACAATGAAGAGTCTTAAGCAAGAAAAGGGTATTATGAGATTGACGTTTCAGAAATTACTGTGGGTGAAGTGTACAAATGGATTAGAGGGGACAAGACCGGGGTTCTAACACCAGTTAGGCAGCTACTATATTATCTGGACCAGCAGTCGCCAACCTTTGGTCCGAGGACCACTGGTGGTCCATGAGTTCCAAAAGGTTGGCGACAACTGGTCTGGACTATGATCATAGCAGTGAACTTAGGAAAGTGGGCAGATTGGAAAGGAAAGGAAATAGGAGGGGCAAATGTGCTCATTGACTGGGTAAGGGGAGGTGTGAATGAGGGAGTTCAAGAATGATGTCCAGGTTTCTGCTTGGGTAACTGAGATTCCTTTCCAGGGTCGTTTGCAGAAAGTAAAACTCTTGTCCCTACTATTAATCTGCTCTACTAGCTTTACAGACCAGCTTTTGCAAAGGTCTCGCTTCCTAACTCCCTTCCACCCCCACCCCAACACACAGACATAGGTTATATCTTCAAAGCTTACACACAATTTTGGGTTGCCATGCACTGATCCTGGCCCTAGTTCAATGTGATCTTACAGCCGCAGAGCCCAATACTTTCTGACTCAATTCAGAGTCTTTAGAAAGATAGTTTATATGGGTCATCTTGGGTCAATTGCCCACTCCCAGACAAATCAAAACTAGCCAAGATTGCATGGCCTAAGACCACTTTTTTAAACAAGAATTGTGGGGGCATTTTAGCAAAGAACAAGGCATGGGTTTGGCAGACACCAGAAGCATGTTTTCTATCATGCTGTCTTCACCATAAAGGAGTTCACATGGGCCTAGTGAGCCTGAGGCACCTATAGGCTATCTGAGCGGAGACTTCCAGGAGGGAATGGGATCTGGAGATATGAAACACCACAGTGGGTCTGGTCTGGAGATTTAGACCTAGAATCTTCAGCTATGCCATAAAGCCATGGCAATGATGATGGGGTGGTAGAATTCCTGAAAGAGAATCTCTACAGTGAGAAGAGATTGGACCATTAGGAGCCCCAGGTAGAGATCGAATAAGGTGCCCTCAGGTGTGCCTTCCATTCTAAGAAGTCTGGGATCTCTTTAGGGACATGAGATGGTTATGAGACTTGGAGTTTGTCTTTCACTCTTTAACTGTATTGTCTTCTCTGGTTTTTTGTGTTTTTTTTTTCCAGCTGCACTTGGTTGCTCTGAACATGCCATTTTCTGGGGACATTCGAGCTGATTTTCAGTGCTTCCAGCAGGCCAGGAATGCAGGACTGCTGTCCACCTACCGAGCATTCCTATCCACTCATCTGCAAGACCTCTCCACGGTTGTGAGGAAAGCGGAGAGATACAGCCTTCCAATAGTAAATCTCAAGGTAAAAATAAATACTGTCCCTATTGCCTCCTGGGTGCACTGGTCTCCACAGGAACTGGAGGCAGTTGCCGCTTTCTGACATCATCCGAAGTGTGCAGGTTCCAGGCCCAGCCTGTCCCTGATTGGCTGTGTGACTTTGGGTGGGTTGCTTTCTTTCTTAGAACCTTAGTTTTCTAATATTTACAGTAGCCTTCCTGCCTGGACGGTATGAGTCATGGAGCACACAGGAGGAAGGAATAATGACCTCTTTTACTTACGTAGTTTTCTAATGTTTACAAAGAACTTTACATTCATTATCTTAATAGGTACTTCCAATAAAAATGGAAGTTATTCTTTTGTCTGATGAGGAAACTGAGGCTCAGGAGAAAGACATTTGCTCAAAGTCACTACAATTTAGAATTAGATTTCTTGACCCCCTCATCCGGGGCTCTTGGTTCCACCTGAGATGCCTTCTGTAGGGCACCGGCTGAGTGGTACAAGAGAATAGCTGGTAATCACTGGTCACAGAGCAGAGACACCTTGTCCTGCAACCTGGTTTGGCGTCGTTGCCACATCTAAGCTGCCAAAGCCTGGAAGATATTTCTCTGCCCCCATCTGGAGGCAGAGGATCCTCCAGTGATATGATTATTCCATGGAAATATTCAACTCTTTCACAGCTGCAGGGCACAGCTCTGTTACTGCGCACACACAGGATCCCGGGTCCCGACCTCCCACTCGATCTCAAAGGTACTTTGAGACTCTCTAGTCCTTGGGACCCTAGAACTTCCATTTGTGACCAAATTATTTGTGTGCTTGGGATAAAAATAACTGAAGGGAACGGGGCTCCTTCGGAAAAAGAAGTAAGAGATTTATCTCCATAACGTGGGTTGGCACAAATGTGAAGTTCAGTATGTACATATAAAATATTTTCAAACAATAATAAAATAAAGACCTAAAACACACTTTTGATGGGATGGGACTTTGTATACATATCATAAGAAAAATTTGTTCAAGAGATAAGATAGTAAAACGGAAAAGGTTCAGGAATGGATGATAAAAATCAAATAGCAGGTATTTCCTGAGTCCCCACTCTGTCCCTATGATTGAGGCTGACTTCAGTGTGAGGTGACATCTGGCCTTAAAGAATAAGCAAATAGTCCTGGCCGGAGTGGCTCAGTTGGTTGGGTGTCACCCCCTGCACTGAAAAGTTGCCAGTTTGATTTCTAGTCAGGGACCATGCCCAGGTTGCGAGCTCGGTACCTGGTAGGGGGTGTGCAGGAAGCAGCCTATTGATGTCTCTCTCTCCCCGCCCCCTTCTCTAAAAAGTCAATTAAAAAATCTTTAAATTAAAAAAAATAATAAAAGAATGAGTAAATAACTAGTCCATTTGCAGGCTGATGTATGATTCTAATGTGACATTTTTGTCTCCGTAGGGCCAAGTACTTTTCAATAATTGGGACTCAATTTTTTCTGGCCACGGAGGTCAGTTCAGTACACATGTTCCAATATACTCCTTTGATGGCCGAGACGTGATGGCAGATCCTTCTTGGTAAGTAGGGGTGGAAGCCTCAAAGTTTTAGGAGACATTCTAATCATGAGATGCTTTTGTCAGCTGCCCCTCTGGGGTGTTGCCAGCATAAAGCCTCAGGGAGGTAGCTGAGGGCCCATGGAGAGAGTCCTGGCTTTGGAGCCGGGTCTAAGACCTTGATATGGGGCCTTCGACAAGGCACTTCTGCTCACTGAGCCTCAGCTGCCTCGCCTGTCAGATGGGCAAGGGAATCATATCTCTCTCATAGAGTTGCTGGGAAAATAAGATGATAAGTGTGAGAACATCTAGAACATAGTTGGCATTTCATAAGTGGTAAGCAATGCTACTCTTGGTGATCCTTCAACCCTGTGCTGTGAGCTGCACTCAGATCCTTTGGAAATTATGTATACTATTAAGAATAGAACAACTCAGCAAATCTTTCCTCAGCATCTACTCTATGCCACACCTGATGCCAGGCCTGGAAGGCACAGTATCTACACGGCCCCTACCCTTACAGAGCTCACAACCTACAGGGGAAGACAGACACAGACTAGCTGTGATTCCAGCCAGAACATGGCAATGGTAAAATGGAGATGCAGATAAGACGATAGGGGAGCACAGGGAAAGTACTCACCGTTATTTGGGGGTGAGAATCAAGAAGGCTTGTGTACGAGTAAGCATTTATTGGACTTTGAAAGATGAGAAAAAAAGATGGTCTGAGAATGAAAGAGAGGCTGGTTTAGACAAAGGGACCTCATGAGGGAAGGTTCAGATTCACATAGCACAGAGTATGATTTGAGAACCCCTATGAGCTGGGTGTGGTTGGAACGTGGTGTGTTCAGCTACTAGTAATTAGAAAGAGCGTTGAGGATGGAGAGATGATGTGGGGTCAAACCATGGAGGGCTCAGGGGGTTTGACTTAATTCACTAGACTTACGCCAATCTGTTCACTGAAATATGCCATGAAGAAGAAGAAAAATAACATGACAAAATTACTTTTCAGGCCCCATAAGGTCGTTTGGCATGGCTCCAGCCCCCATGGAGTGCGTCTTGAGGATAAGTACTGTGAAGCATGGCGAACCGCCAACACGGCAGTCACGGGATTGGCCTCCCCGCTGAGCACAGGGAAGATTCTGGACCAGAAGGCATATAGCTGCGAGAGTAGGCTAATTGTTCTCTGTATCGAAAACAGTTTCATGACCGACGCTAGGAAGTAATGACCTTCCCATGACCTTAAGAGTTCCCCAATTTTTCTTATGTGAAGAGTTGACACTGAAATCCAAAATGTTTAAATGTTGTAAATATTGGTGTTCTTTTTTTTATTACACATTCATCACAACAGCAACCAAAGAAAACATACCTCAATACACTCAAAACTGAAGACATCAACAACTCAGATCAAAGATAAACATCTGATCGGTATATTGGTGCTAGACTCTGCAGAAACCCCAGGCAGTGCGAACACATCCCAACATGGCCCAGAGCGCGTTGTAGACAAAAGGCCTTGGCACGCTCCCGACTGCATCCTTCAGAAAGCAATTTCCTCCTTTCAGCCATTGTTGTTGAGTGTAAGATGTCCTTCATGTTTTCTTACAAAATCGATGTTTAGAAATATTGCCCCTCTTTAAGTTATGTGCAAACCCAATGCTTTATTCTTTAATATACACCCATCATTTGCAACTGCTGTTCATACAGAGATACTGAACTGCTCAAATGATCCTATCTATAGTTGCTGGTATTATCAGATTTTAATGTTTTTATTTTCTGAAATATTGTCATCATGCTTTAGGAGTTTCATATTTTTGCTACCGTCATATTTTAGTACGGCGTCTGTTTATATCACTCTGACTTGCTGGAAATGTTTAAACGCCCAGTTATCTGAAACTAGAAAAGAAATAACATGTAATTCCTACCTTTCCCTTGGTGGCCCTTCCCCCCACCCCCACCCAGATTTTATGATTTCCATTTGGCAACTCTTGAATTATAACTGCGATTGAACAAATGGGTTCATGAGGATGAATTTTCTGAGATACCTATATTTCATGCTGTATACTTTGATTGTTTTTTTCCGTGTAAGTGAACATAAAAACATCTTTCCCAGGCGCTTTCTTTTGTTTGGTTTTTTCCCCTCTAGTTCCTTTATTCTCCACCACTAATATGGAAGTGGCTCCTGGTTTACTAACCCTGACACTACCACTTGTGTAGTCCTTGGGGGCAATCAGAAAACAGGGAGATTTTCCCATCATGCTCCTCTGCTCCTGATTGTTCTCTCCCACCTGGAGGGGGCAGCGTGGGGGTGGGCAGAAGAACCTCAGTGTGGGAAACAGGATGAACTGTGACTGTCTCAACACACGACTTTGGACAAGTCTTTTTTTCTCTCAAGAAGGTTGGGATCAAGTAAGCATAATATCGGGTCCCAGTTATTATACATCAGACTTATAAACACAATTTACCTTTCCTCATACCTCTGTAAGGTGGGTGTTTCTATCTCCATTTTACAAATGAAAAAGGAAAGGTTGAGGGTCAAGAGGTCACACAGCTGCTGAGTGATGGGGCTGCTTTCAGACTCAGGGTCTGTCTCATTCCAGCGCCAGTATGTTTTCAAGGAACCACCATGCAAAGCTGCCCATCCGCTCCTTCCCCGCTCCCAGTCTGTGACTCCCTGCCTCTGGCCTTGACCCTGCAGGAGAAACAGCATCACCAGGCAAAGGGCGTGCTGGGATATTTCCTCCCATTCAGTTTGGCTGGCTCAGAAACTCAGCCAAGTGAATCTACACGAATAGTCCTTGAGGTAGGAAGGAAATTGACCCCAAAAATATCCAGAACCTCCACTCAGGGGCTTCCCAAATAGCGGAGTGATGCGAATCTCTCTAATGAGTCACGGAATAAAGACAGATATAGGTTGGAAAGCCCAAGAGGTGGACTGTTGAGGACCAGGCAGTGATGGGGGCTGGGGTGCCTGGATGGCCAGGAGCTGTGGAGGAAGGGGAGTGTGAGGCTCCGAGGCCATGAAGTGAAGCCATCCATTTTGGTCAGAGCCCACATGGCCCTGGGTCACAGAGGGGCAAGGTGGGATGGGGGTCTGGGAGAGCCATGAGTAGGGGAGACCTCTTTTTTTAACCTCAGGAAGTAGTGTTGATGTTCATGTCCTGACTTCTCAGTCCTCTTTCTGCATCAGAGAAGGTATAACCCATGGCCCTCCGCGAAGGGAGCCTGTATCAACCCCAGCCCCACTCAGACTTCGAGAATGACCGCTAAAATCTTGGGCCTGGCATTCAAGACCTTCACTGAACACTGCTTTCCTGTCACTTCCCAAGCCACATGGGCCCCTCTGCCTGGCTGTTCATGCCCTGCCCCGTCTTGGGAAAGCCCGAGCACCCTAGGTCTAGCCTGGCTCTCCTATTAACAGCCAGCGCAGACTGCTTCATCTGTGACCTCACCCTTTCCCCTGAACCTGCCTGCTTTTCGTCACACCTCCTCTTTTGATCGCCTGGTGTGTGTAACTCCTGCGTCTTGTCACACAATTGAAACACAATGGCTGAAAGGTCTCTAAGCCCTCACCCCACTCCTGAATGGACCTCGAGGTGGGGAAATAGAGGAGTGCTCTCAGACATAATAAGGGAGGAAAGCTATGCCAGAAGGAGTTCATCTTCGCAGTGTGACTGGTCTTTGGGTCCTTGCTGAGTCCTTATTGTGGGCACTCAAGGTCTGAAGCCTGAAGCAGCCAAGGTCTCCGGTGGAGAGCAGAATCAGAGGGGCAGAAGCACTGTCCCATATCAACCCCACCAGGGCCAGGGCCCATGAGGAGGCCAACTCTGAAGGGCACAAAGGACTGAGGAGAGGAGGGGGCGGGGGAGACGAGCACCAAGGAGAAGGCCCAGGGCAATCCTCTCGGCCAACCTGGATGTGGCCACGTGGTGGTGCCTAAAGGAAAATGACAAGAGCCACCCCAGATTCCTTGCACTCTCTAGATTGTATAGGGCTTGCGCTGTGCGCTGTGTTGCTGGAACCTGTAGGGAGTGCAAGTAGGAGACCGTGTGGAATTCAGGGAACTGCCAGCAACCCCGTACAGCTGCATATTAGTCAATAAAGAAAACAAGTC
Organism: Murina feae; assembly: GCA_004026665.1. Lineage (NCBI taxonomy): Eukaryota > Metazoa > Chordata > Mammalia > Chiroptera > Vespertilionidae > Murina > Murina feae. The sequence continues at coordinate 2,552 of PVJC01050746.1, read as the reverse complement.
AGATTCATAAGAAGAAGAAGATAAAGGAATGTGTTGGCTCATGAAACTCATGAAATCAAGTTGAAGGACAGAGGATGCAAGAGACTCAAGTGCCATCGTCCCTTTGTGCTCTCCCTCCTCCCCCTCTCTCTCGTGTGTGTGTGTGTGTGTGTGTGTGTGTGTGTGTGTGTGTGTGTGTCTTGCTTCTGTATATGGCTTCCTTCCCTCCAACTGAGAACAAGATTCCTTCATGTGGCAAGGCTGTTCCCAGACAGCTCCAGGCTTATATTACTCCACCACGCCAGAGAGTGGCCACAAAAGAGAGAGAAGACTCCCTCTCCCCTCTGGGATTACAAAATTCCTAGAAAGGACTCTGATTGGTCTCACATGTGTGGTGTGCCCAAGACGGTGATTGGCAGCCCCTCCTGAGACAAGTGTACGTAAGGAATAATCCCTCCATCCAAAATATGCGAGGTTTGCTATGACCAGAAAACAGGACCTGAGGAGGTTGAGAACATGAAGGAAAGAAAGGAAGAAAGGAAGAAAGAAAGGAGGGAGGGAGGGAGGGAGGGAGGGCAAGGACCAAGCACATACAGCAAGCAGCAGGAAAGGCATGAGTGTGGGGATTTGGGGATGGAATGATACACAGAGGTGGGAGAACACTGGCCTTGAACTCTTGGAGAAGGTGTTTGGACTTTACTCTGCTGTGGCACCTTTTAAAAGGTGAAAGATGAGATCAGATCTGTGACACACATGACCGTCTCAGCAGGACTGCAGGCAAAGATATGCTGGGGAAAACTTGTGGTGACTTATGCAATTGCTGACAGCACTCTAAAGAGCTATCAATCCTTTTCAGTATAAACTTTCATATTTATAAAAATCAAAAAATATTTGATTTGCCAAACCTCCTCAATCATCTGAGGAGATTAAGCAGTCTCAAAAAGAGAACTAGCAGATCCATCAGAGCAAATGGTTTGCATTAAAAAGAATTATTGCAGAAAACAGGAGCTAGCTTTTTAAAAGTTCAAATTTGTATTTTGGTGAAATGTCAGAGGGCAAAAGAAGCATGACCTGTAATATGAGGAGAACAAGAAACAATTCTTGCAAATAAAATATGTGATCTATTTCAAAATAGAATTGCAGCATATATATTCGCAAGAATTGATTTAATGAGTTATCAGGTAAACTCATAAGAATTAATATGATCTTCTCAGACTACAGACCAAAGAATAGATTAATGAGATAAAAAAAAGAGGGTGGTATATATAATGTCCTGATATTTATATATAACAGGAGCCATAGAATAGGAATAAAGAATGAATGTAAATGAACAATTAAAAAAAATAATGAAAGAAAGTTTCCTAAACTGAATGTGTATTACCTATAGATTATAAATAATCCTGGGCAGAATTGTTGTAAAAAAAAAATCCACCCCAGGGCATAAATATAAGCTTTCTGCATTTCAAATGATGTTAAAATACTATAAGGAGATTCAAACTAGCACTGGAGTTCTCATTTGCAATATTAAAAATTAGAAGATAATGTATAAATAATCTTATAGATTTAGAATTATAACCTTAAACTTTTGCAACCAGCCAGACTGAAAACAAAAGAGAAATGTCAAGACTCCAAATATAGTATCAGGTACGTTTTCTGAGAAACAAAATTTGTGAAATAACTATAACCAAATAAAAATGAGCAGAGAATTAATATCTTACAGAGTAGAGGGCATTGCAATATCTTAGAAATCTCATGAGAAATAATTCAGGATAATTCATAGCTATGTCTAATCAATGTTTCCTAATGTATAATATATGTACCACTTCAGGTTTGAGGTGCTTTTGCTTTAATCTTTTAATATAAAAGGCTAAGCAACCATCTGATTAGCCAACCAGCCGGTAGGTATGACACACACGGACCACCAGGGGGCAGACGCTCAACGCAGGAGCTGCCGAGCTGTGGTGACTTGGCAGCAGAGGTTCTCAGGTGATGCACCCTGGAATGTCATCTGCTCTTTTACAATCTGAGACCCTTGGGGGGATGTCAGAGAGTTGATTTCAGCCCAATCCCTGCAGGCCAGGCCGAGGGACCCCACCTGCTGGAGGGACCCCCTCCACTCCCCCCATCCCCCCACTTCCTTCCCTGCTCACTCCGAAGACACCCTTCAAGCCCTGGCACTGCCTCAGGTGTGGCTGGCTGAGGAGGGTCTGCGGGAGGTTGGTTCCAGGGTGTGTTTGGCCCCTCTAGCCCAGTCCCACCCCCCAGCCACCTTCTAATTAATTTTCTTTCAATGTGCATGAATCCATGCACCAGGGCACTAGTAGTGATATATTTATTCTCATGTGTGTTAGAAATATGCAGGTATAGGTAGCACCAAATTCATAACTTCACATTTATTTTTATTCAGTCTGAAGCTGAAGAAGGTATTTAAGTTTTTAAAAGTCTGCTGGTTTAGCCCTGACTGGTTTGCTCAGTGGATAGAGCATCGGCCTGCGGACTGAAAGGTCCCAGGTTCGATTCTGGTCAAGGGCATGTACCTTGGTTGTGGGAACATCCCCGGTGGGGGGGGGGGG
>PVJC01050745.1:0-11703 GCA_004026665.1 Murina feae | reverse complement strand
GGGGGGGCAAGGTCAGAGGTTGGGATGGGAATTGGGAGGAGGGGAGCTATGGGGGGGAAAAGAGGAACAACTGTAATAATCTGAACAATAAAGATAAATTAAAAAAAAATTAAAAATGGAATTCCCTTTGATCCACCAATCCCACTTTTGAGAACTTATTCAAAGAAACCCAAAACAATAATTCGAAAGAATATATGCACCCTATGTTCACTAAAGCATTACTTATAATATCCAAGATCTGGAAACAACCCAAGTTTCCATCAGTAGATGAGTGGATAAAAAAGATGTGGTTCATTTACACAATGAAATACTATCTGGTTGTCAGAGAAAGAAAAAAAAAGGAAATCTTACTTTTTGCAACAGTATGGATGGACCTGGAGATTATTATGCTAAGTAAAATAAACCAGTCAGAGAAAGACAAATATCATATGATCTCACTAGATGTGGAATCTAATGAACAAAATTAACTGACGAACAAAACAGAAACAGAGGCATGGATACATGAAACAGACTGACAGCTGTCAGAGGAGAGGAGGACTGGTGGACTGGGTGAAAGAAGGTGAAGGGAGTAAGCATATACTATATAGTAGAGGCACAAATTATAGTGTGGTGATAGCCAGAGGGAAAGCGGAATAGGGGAGAGGTGGTGGTGGGCCAAGGCAAGGAAAATAGAGATGGAAAGAGATTTTGCTTGAGACAGTGGACACATGGTGCAGTATGCAGATGATGTTTTACTGAGATTATTACACAGATGAAAATTTAAGATATTTTTTCATGTTATTTAGCTAAGAAATATTTCTCTGAGTTGAATTTTTTGAAAGAAAAGGACGTTTTGTAAAAACTTACAAACATGTTTTACTATAGGACAAATACATCTAAAACATAGTTACCCTTCACTAGATTAAATGAATTATTAGATAACAGCAAAATGCCACCATAAGGCATATTATATGTTCTGTATATAATTCTATTTACTCTTCAATACCGAATTAATTTCTTAGTGCTTAAAATTACTTGAATTTTTTTCATTTTACTATGAAGCGAAATAAGATAAACTGGTCAATAAATGTCAATATTAATACGAAGAATCTACATATTTCAGACTTTTTTTAGATTTTCTCATATAGAATTAATTACTTATGAAGTTCACATTTTCCCAATATAAACTTTATTATAGTCTAACATCTTTTGCCTTCTTTTGTATTCTATTAAAACAGTGCCAGAATACGCAGGAGAAAAGTTCCTATCAAAATTTAATTAGTTTTTATCAGCTAGCAGGTCCAAATTCACATCCTTCGAAACTCAATACCATTATCTTTTCACTTAACCTTGTCTCAGGGCCACTTATTCTCCCCATCCCCATCAGGCTGGACACAAGGAGAGAATCTTTAAATATTTAATAAACTAGGGGCCTGGTGCACAAAGATTTATGCACTGGGGGGGGGGGGGGTCCCTCAACCCGACCAGCATCCTCTCCAATCTGGGAGCCCTCAGGGAGTTTCTTTCTTTGCAATCATATGAGCAAATTGTCTGAGACTCTCCCGCCAACCTAGTTTGGTTTGTTGCTCACAGAATAATAGAGGAATTTTTTTTTCTTTGCTTCACTGGTAGAGATTTCCTGGAAGTTTTAGGATATCTTCCCTTTAATTTTTCCTAGACACTCTAATTTTATTTATGTCTCTCACCTTTGCTTTCCCTCCATCCCTTACCACAACAGTAACTTGCTCCAGACTCACTTTGCTCTAGTGTCTAGGAGATCCGTCTGCCACCAGAAATACGATTCCCAGCATTCCTGGTGCTCCCCGCACTCTGGGCTTCTGCTTTAGGTACTGGGGCTGCCATCAAAACTATTATTCCCAGAATTCCTGGTGCTTCTGCACTGGGAGCAACCGAGGGAGCCATATCCCCGAAAGCTGCTAGCTCTCCCACTTCTGCTCTCCGCCCAGTGCCTTTGTATGCAAATTAATCTGCCATATTTGCCAGGTTATTTTGCATATTCACTCCTGATTGGCTAGTGAGCGTAGCGAATAGACGGTCAATTTACATGTTTCTCTTTTATTATATGGGATGTTTCCTAAATTTAAAAACTGGAAGATACTGGACCGAGAAGCCATTCATTCAAAACCTATTTATTTTGTGCTTACTCACTAAAGACATTGTCTTTTCCTATAAAAACTTAACTTAAGCTCATTTAAAGAAATGAATAATTAAATAAGAAATTATAATGAAATGTGCTAAGTACTATAATAGGAGGACAGAGTGTTTTACATTACAGAGAGAGACCTCTAGCTTGACCAAGAGAAATCAGACTAAAAAAATAAGGAAAAATAAATCAGAAAAAGTGAGGGTAGAATGACCTGGAGTACTCCAAACATGGAAAAGCATGAGCCAGGAACCTGGGAAAGATCTAGGACTATACACAGGAGCTATTAAAAAAGTTCAGTGGGAGTGTAACTTGTTGGGGATGGTGGTGAGAGTAACACGAGATGAAGTGGGAGAAATGGAGAACATCAACCATTTTGAAAGGGGTTTGGCCATTCCTAATTAAAAAAAGAAAAAAAGAAAAAACACTGAAAACTGCATATTGTAGTCAGGTAAGAGAAAAACTTCCTAAGTTAATTCCATATCTCTACAGTATAGTCTATTTGTCCAAAGATATGTATGACACTATTTTTGTTTTAATCATGACTTTCTATTAAATATTTATTTATTACGTTATTTCTCATTTCTCACTGAATACATTTTCATGACCTGTTTTCTACACAGACCTATTATCCTGGTCACATGCCCTCACCATTTTCACAAAAGGTCTCAATTGTTACCTTTGCAATGGCAGCACACTGAATGGAGACAGATTGTTAGAATTACAATTCTCTATTTTCTCAGCACTCAATCCAAAAAGTATCTATAAAAGGAAACACTAAACTATGCGAGGGGGAAAAACACATCAGGTATTTCATTTATCCCAAAAGTTAAAATGTGGTTGTAAAATGGCATTTTTATTATTGCTCTATGTCTAAGACAGTTGACACAGCAATATGTAATGAAATGGTAGGAGCTTCCAAAATATTCTACACATCACATAAGAACCGCCATCCTTGTTTCTCCATTCTCCACTTCCCTCCTTTTACCAACATAGGCTACTTTATTAAAGGATGAATGCAGTAACAGTTCAAGATAATCAATGCTGACTGTAACTGGACACAAACCCTTCTAATTCATCTGTTCTATGCTTTAGCAAACGGCAAAATTATTCCAATTTCACACTTAAAGGTCACTAAGAACAAATTTTAGAAATTCCACTAAATTGCTATCAACAAATAAACTACATACTACATGTGATTAAAGCAAAATCCATGAGAACTGTTATCCAGGACTTAGATAATGCCTGTATGATACATTTGGCGAATGAAAGTAGAAGAAAAACAGTAGCATTCTGAAGCATTAGCCAGTTAATACCACTGTCATTTACCATGAGTGGGATGCACACAATATCAGACCATGGTTAATTAAATTAAACCAGTTCTTGCATTGTTAAAATGTGCCCAGCATTATTTTTTAAGGAATTTTATTGATTTTAGAGGGAGAGGGAGAGAAAGAGAGATCGGTTGCCTCCTGTATGAACCCCAACTGGGAACTGTACCCACCACCTTTCAGTGTAAAGGAACACACTCCAACCAACTGAGCCACACCAGCCAAGGCTGTCCAGCATTACTTATTTGGCCACTACACAACTGCTTTTAAACCTTAAGATCTCCATCCCCACATACAGTCACCACTATTCTGTTTCATCTATTGGTAATGGAATCTGTAAGTGGTTACCATAGTGTTCTACTGAAACAAAAACAAAAGAGTAAAATTTTGTTTTATTAATGTATCACTCCTATTTCACAGTTAAGTAGTTTCAACAAGTTTATCTCACAAAAGAAATGAGAGTAAATATATGTATGCATTGACCTAGGGGGAAAATGACATAACACATAGAACATGTTTTCACGGTAGCATGTTTCTATACAAATTTATGTTGGAAGGTACAGGCTTTTTTAATGTGAACTTAATGCAATGCATTACTTAGTTAAGAAAAAATGTTTGACAATGGCTGAAACTTGTAAAACTCAAATTCTATTTTAATATCCAATCTACTGAATTATTAATTAAAATAGGAATTAGCATATAAAAATTTTGGAATGAGAATGCAAGATTTTGATGTTAAAAAATCCTTTCTTCTAAAATTACCAAACATTCTGTGTACTTTAGATAAATTAACAAATATGTCAGCCATGTGGAAGGAAAACAAGATAAAGATTTTACTACTTTCCTATATTAAAATTCAGCTTATCACACAGCAGGAGCCAAATATCATTATAGTAGAATAAATTTCTGCAATATAAGAGTTAATATAAATTCAAACTAAAAGTAATTATCATTATAAATTTTTATGAAGGATCTTAGGAGCTGACTTTTAATTTGACAGTAGAGTACACAACTTCTCACCTGCTGTCAACTGCTAGGTTAGCTGTATAGTATGTAGTACTTAGTCTGCACATGTGCAACCAACTGAACTAGATGGGGAGAAAGACATTTTTTGGCTAACACTGCTGAAGTTTTCACCAAGTTATCAAGCTTTTCCTCTTCTATAAATAATTAATTTAAAACCTCCATAAGAATAGCTATAAAACATTCTTGTAAAAGTCTGTAATTTTGATGGAGTAAAAATATGTGTTCTAGATATCTGATTTTTCTCTAATAATTTCTTCTTTGCATATTTTTTATATTTTTCCACCTTTATATTTCAATCAATGTTTTCTTAGCTATTTTATTAAACACCATTTTAAATTATCCCTTCTTAAGTATTCTGAACTCTGCCTTTAATTCAACCCATAAATGAAAAAATTCCCAAATATAATTTATCATGAGAGGCCTGTTGCTAAAATAAATTTAAATAACTAGAAAATAAATACAGTATTTAAAGTTTTCTTGATGGTAGTATATTAAACAATTCTATAGAGTCCACAAAGAATCAAGATATAATTCAATCTCTACTATCTTTCATATTTAATTGAAATGTTTAAGCAGGTTTTTAACACCAAAAAAATATGAAAACCTTCTGTTAATATTTATGTTAACTATCAATCTCTTTACCAAGTCACTGAATTTTTGAAATATTTACTATTGTAAATAAAATGGCACATGTAATACTTTACTCTTTTAATAATAAACATTTATACTCCAACTCTCTGAAAGAATTTCAATACATAAAACCTATAAGGAAATGCGTATTCTCAGTTACATGGAAAATGCTTACCTATAATTAAAAGTGAAACTTGAGAGCTCGCCCTGACCAGTTTGACTCAGTGGACAGAGCATCGCCTTGCGGACTGAAAGATCCAGGTTCAATTCCAGTCAAGGGCGTGTACCTTGGTTGCAGGCACATCCCCAGTAGGGAGTGTGCAGGAGGCAGCTGATCAATGTTTCTCTCTCATCAATGTTTCTGGCTCTCTATCCTTCTCTCTTCCTCTCTGTAAAAAATCAATAAAATATATATTTTTAAAAAAAAAAAAAAAGGTGGAACCAAGCCCTGACCAGTTTGGCTCAGGGGATAGAGCATTGGCCTGTGGACTGAAGGGTCCCAGGTTCGATTCTGGTCAAGGGCATGTACCTCGGTTGCGGGCACATCCCCCATGGGGGGTGTGCAGGAGGCAGCTGATCGATGTCTCTCTCTCATCGATGTTTCTAATTCTCTATCCCTCTCTCCCTTCCTCTCTGTAAAAAATCAATAAAAAAAATTTTTTTTTAAAAGGTGGAACCAAGGTTCAAACTTTAGCAATGAGAAGCTACTTTTCAGGACAGGAACTTAATTTTCAATAAATAACACAAGCCTTAAATTAGAGTCACTGATAACTAAAATCATTCTCAACTAGGCAAATCAATATTCAAATAAAGATTCCTATGGGAGGATGGCAAACTTCTGATCCTAAGAAAAATAATAGCAGCTCTGGCAATCAGCAATGTGCAGGCCTCTGCTATATGCAAGAAACCTGGGATCTTTAAATTTCGTTCTGCCCTACACTAGAGAGTAGTATGAATCTAGTGAGGGACTAGTTAAACTTTGAAGGATCACAACCCATTCTCACAAAGAGGTTCAAATACCTAAATAAAATTCCTACAAAGAAGTTTGCTTTTTCCCAGAGCTAAAAATAGTAAAAACAAACAAACAAACAAAAAACACAAGTTCTGTATCATCAACTGAAAATTAAAATTAATATGGCTAATTGTATAATGAGTAGTTACTTTAAAACAAAATTTTGAGTTACTATAGAAATAGGGGGAAAGACTAAAAATTAAACTGATAATGGAATTGGTGTGTATCTTTGCAGATGTTATAACACTGCCAGCAATGTAAAAGAATTCTCCAAATTACAACATTAAGTCAGAAGTCAAGACATATTTGCATTATTACTATTCAATGTGGAAACCGGTAAGCAGGAGTAAACTTTCCAACCATAAGTCAAATTGTGTCACTCCTCTGGTTAAAACCCTCCAATGACCTCCTCCCATTTCAATTAGAATAAAATCCAAAGTCCTTATTGTGCCTTGCAAGTCTTTAGTGACTGTAGCCAAACTCTCTGACCTCATTTCCCTTCCTCCTCTCTTACCCCCTTTTCCCCCTTCTCCCTCTCTTATTCAGAACTCTGCAGCCAAAGTGGCCTTCTTTCTTTCTTTTTTTGCCAAGCCAGTGCCCATAACAGAGGCTTTATACCCAATGGTTCTTTGGCTTGGAATATTCTCCGTCCAGATCTTCGTTCTACATGAGAACAGGGTCATATCTGCTTTGCTACATTATCTATGCCCAGCACTATTCCCAGCACACAATAATCACCCAGTGATACTTATTAACTGATTACTAATAAATGAATTGAATGAATAACAAGTATCATTCCAAGGTCTACCCCACCCTGACTTCTTGTGGCAAACACCTAATGTACCCCACTCCTTACATTACCCTTCAACAAAGGACACACTGCACAGCTGCAAGAAATAGAATTAGGTGACAGCCTCCAGTTGTTAGCTTTAGAGTTTGCCTCAGCTTCCCGAAGACATACTCCTCTCAGGGAGGCCCACAGCCAACACCTGCATAATGGTGTGAGAGACCATCATTTTCACCCAATGCAGACTCCTCAAACAGCCTTAGTTCCAAAGGTTTCTGCTGGGTTGGCAGGGACTCTATCGAGTCAGGTTCACAATATGATGCCTGCTCTGAACCAATCCTGCTCCCACTGTTCTCTTCTTACAGGTGTTACGCCCCAGTAAACTGTTTGCAATCCTAACTCCATCTCAAGGCCTGATTCCAGGAGAATTCAGCCAGCACTGTTTCCATTCCAAAAATCATCCCTTATGCTTACAAATTACAATGGTCATTTTTAATAGGGCACAGAGCATTCATTTCCTATTAATCATGTGATGAAATAGCTATTACCATCCTCATTCCCCACTAACATTCGCACACACATAGACACACATACTCCCGCCAAACTCCTAACCACATGGCACTTAATAAATTCTTACTTTATTTACATTTACATCTTTTTTTATATATGTTTTTATTGATTTTCAGAGAAAAGGGGAGAAGGATAGAGAGATAGAAACACTGATGAGAGAGAAACATCATCTACTGGCTGCCTCCTGCACGCCCCATTTTGGCGATCGAGCTTGCAACCCAGGCATGTGCCCTGACCGGGAGTTGAATTGGCGACCTTTTGGTTCCTGGGTCAATGCTTAACCATGGAATCACACCAGCCAGGCTTAAGTCTTAATGCAAATGTTACCTCTTCTATGAAGTCTTTAAAATACAATCAAATGACCTTTTTTGGGGGGGCTACCTTGGAACATCTAACAGTACTTAACCATATTATAATTACATGATTATATGTCTGTTTCCTTTCCATCTGTCTCAGATTAATAAACCCAGTGTTTCATAATGCACTTGGTTTAAAATGTTCTATAAATTTCTTGATAAAAAATGAGCTAAAATATAACTATTTTTTTAGACCTTCAAAAGTGTTTGTTTGTTTTTTCCCTAACCCGTTTGGCTCAGTGGATAGAGCGTCAGCCTATGGACTGAAAGGTCCCAGGTTCGATTCCGGTCAAGGGCATGTACCTTGGTTGCAGGCACATCCCCAGTAGGGAATGTGCAGGAGGCAGCAGATCGATGTTTCTCTCTCATCAATGTTTCTAACTCTATCCCTCTCCCTTCCTCTCTGTAATAAAATATTTAAATAAATAAATAAATAAATAAATAAATGTGTATGGTTTTTATATGGTTTTTTTTTTTTGCAAGGTTGAGTTAAAGTGATCAGCATATACAAGCCTGAAACATTCTCATAATTTAAAAATGACTTCATTCTTCTTAGTGAGTAAGCAATTTTGTTTTCAAGAGACAGTTATTAATGCTATAATTAAAAAATGCTAAGCAATTTAAAGGCCAATTCATTTTGAACTTTTAGGATACTTCCTTACAAATAACATATTAGCTACCAAGGAAAAATGAAGCACAGGTTTTTACAACTCATAAAATTGGTCTGCAACTTCATATGACATGTCAATTCTCAATTACACCCTCCTGGGACAAAAATCAGGCCAAGCATTCTCAGCAAATGAGAATAAAACAAAACTAAACCATGAAACATACACATAAAAAAATAAAGTGTCTACCAGAAAGGCATTTCATGAATTAGAAAATTTTCATTTTGAGAACTGTATAACGCCAATGATTAAGCCATACTAATTTTTTAATTCAGTTGAGTTAAAATGGGCAAGTAGCATTACTCCACTTAGTAATCAAATAATAGGTGAACAATTTTAAAATCTTAATATTTTAAAGGAAGGTTGAGATTCCCATAGGAAATAAAAGTGGAAATGAGTCCAAGGGAGAAAATGGCTTGGTTCCACACCCTTCAAATTGCCTACAGCAATGCATCAAAAAAATAAAATAAAATAAGCCCCCAGAGTCTGGGTCAGCAGCATAGTGTTACAACTTAAGCATTGGGTCATCAGTGGCAATGGTAGGCTGATTAAAGGTTGAGGTAATATATTTACATACGTAGTAAGAAACTGTGTAACAGTACCGCCAACAGCACAAAGAGTTCTTGTGTGGATATCATGTACAAAGAAAGATTATAACCATCTGCTTTTATTTCAATATGAAAATATGAAGCATACTTGAACAATTGTTTAAATAAAGAAATAAACTATATTATAAATACTCATTGTTCAACTTGTTAAAAAAATAAAACTTCATTTAGCAACCCATTAGTTATATTTTCCAACAACAACAAAAAAAACACTTCAATTTTATTACTTATTAAAATCTGACCCTAACCTTCCTCTAATATAAGGAAATGAGCAAAAATGCAAAGCTAATATGGAAAAAGGCAGTTTTTCAAGTAATGAAGCCACTCTCAAATATAAGTATAAAATTTGTTAAACGTATTACATGAACAGGTTAAATACTGATTTGTCTTCATATTTAACAGGCAGCACCAAGTATTAGAAAAACTGTGTATAAATTATATTACACATATTACTACTCAAATCTCTCAGAAAACCTATTTTGCAATTAACCAAGAAAAGAATCTTACTATGTTTGTGTTCTTACAAAGAGTGGCATACAATGGCACCTACATGCGTTTATTAAATACAAAAATTAATCATAAACTGAGGTCAGTTTTTTGTAAGGATAAAAAATGTATTTAAACACAGAAAATGTTACCAGTACCAAGTCTTGATTTCTGAAAATCACTGTACCTATCCTGTGGCATATATTTTGGGCAAGACTGATACTAAGAATTATTACCAAAGGATGACTCCAAGGCTCATAAAAAGTGTCTCTACCTTTGAGTTAACATTTCTTGGGGTATTTTAGCAGGAAAATAATTTTTAAAAATATTAATGTGCAAGAAGATGCAAAATGCTTTATCGAATAACTAGCCATCACCTAAATTACAAGTGTTAATGAATTCCCAAAAATTAACTCAGTGAAATATTCAATAATTCAATTTAAAAACATTTTTGAGGCCTATACTATATATCTGACAGCATACTCTGGAAATATAAAACAAGTACGCCTAACTCAAAGCAAAGGATATGAAGCTTCAGTTAAGTCTCAATGGAAAAGAAGCCATGAAGCAGACAAGAGGAGGAAATAGTCACCAGGGTAGAAAAGGTGTTCCAGGCAGATGCAATACTAGGTGCGACAGCAAGGCAGAATGACAGAGCACGTGTGCTTAGGCACTCAGTAGTTCAACAGACCTAAAGGAAGAAGCTCCAAGAAACTTTGCAGAGATAAGTCTGAGATCATGAAATAACCTTGTTCTGACATGTGCAGAAGTTCTAATTTTACCTTGTTGACAAATGGGAAACCACTAAAGGACATAATCAGAATTCCATTTTATAAAGATAACTAAGACTGCTATGCGGAGAAAGAACTGGAGAACAAGAGAGGACTAGGAGGCCCCGGCTGGTGGTTCAGTTGGTTGGAATGACATCCTGTACACCAAGCAATGGTTGCCAACCTTTCAGACCTCACAGACCACCGGATGGGGACCGCTGCACCAGTAGGTGGAGGGTTCCATTCCCAATTAGGGTACATATGGGAGACGACAAATCCATGTTTCTCACATTGATGTCCCTATCTATGTATCTATCTACCTACCTACCTACCTATCTCCCTTCCTCTCTCTCTAAAATCAATAACACATCCTCGGGTGAAGATTTTTTTAAAAAAGAGAGAGAGAGAACTGAGAGAGAGAGGACTGAGAGACTGATGACTTGGTAAGATACTGTAACAATCCTAGCTGAGAATAAAGACATGGTAACACAAAGCAGTGGCCAGACGTCAGGAAGATTTAAGAGGACGAACTGATGACTCTTAGGTGAATGGTGGTATTGTTAGGTATTATTTGAGAAAAGAGTCAAGTTTCATTTTGAAAATAGTGAATTTAGATACCTTGGCACATCCAAATAAATGTATCAGTTTCAGAAAAAAGTTCTGGGCTACAAAATTAAATGAAGTAGTTGTCAGTGGGCGCTAACACCACATAGGAGGAAGAGATTACTCCAAGTCCTCCTTCAAGGTAAAGGATAAAAAACAGAGAAGAGCCCACAAATCAAGAACAGAGTTTTACAGGTGTCAAATACGTACTCAAAGAAGATAAACACTACAAAATATATACTAGATTCAGTATCAAAGCTAAGTGGAAACAAACATGTATATCATTCTATTTTTTTCTCTATGAAGAAAAAGAGGAAGATAAAATGAGAAGCTGAGAGGGACTTTGAATCTGAGGAAATGCTCTTTGCATGCTTTTCACACAAAAAAGACAAAAATATATGACATCAAAAAGAAAAAAATGTTTATATAATGTTATAAAAGAAAAGCATAACAAAATGGTACATACATAATAAATCAAGTCATGTAAAACTATGTATAAGGACATGAGTTAGAAGGGAACATGGAAAATTAAAAACAATCTAAACTAATAAAAGCGAAATATTAAAATTAACCGTTTCTCCGAGACAGGGTAAGCCACGCCCACCAGCCAATCAGAGCGGCTGTATGCAAATTAGCCCAGCCAACATGGCGGCCGCCACTCCCGGACCTGAGTAAACAGCCCTTTCCATTGCGGCAGGAGGGAAAGTGAAGCT
>PVJC01050744.1:0-11725 GCA_004026665.1 Murina feae | reverse complement strand
AATCATTGATCAACTGCCTCCTGCACACCCCCTACTGGGGATTGAGCCATAACCCTGGCATGTGCCTTTCACCCCTTCATCAGAATCAAACCCAGGACCCTCAATCCACAGGCTGAGGCTCTGTCCACTGAGCCAAACCAGCAAGGGCCAAATTCTTATATTTCTTCCCCTTAAGACCTTAAAGTTAGCAATATCCATGTATTTCACAATTTCCATTCACTCTAAAACTTCAAATTTATCTGCATACTTTCAGAATATTTAGTTATGCAAATGAGTCTTAGAACTGGTAAATTTATGTTATTAGAGGGTGTCTTGCAGCATAGGAGGCAGTAGTGTTATATGCAACCCTGGAAAGAGCATTAAATGAGATGTTATGAAGGCAATATGAGCAGTGATTGTATGTCTGAATCTTGGTTTACAAGTAGAATTAGATATAGTGACACTTTTTGACTTAGAAGATGACTGATATAATGACCCGACATTACCATTCTGTATGTTTAATATGCTATCCTTATGGGGGTATTTTATGAAAGTGATAGATTGTGACCTACTGCTCATTACACTTAGTTTCTGGGGTGTCAGAGACTGATGGGGCACCAAAGTGCATTGTTGGTCCTCATGGGACCTTTGCATGTGTCTGCCACGACCCCAATGCTAATAGCTTCAGCTCTTTTGTTAGATTGATGTTCAAGGTTAGATAGGCAGATGAGCTTCTGATCTTGACCAGAAATGATTTCCCCACTGCCAATTAGAAGAGGAAAAGGACAAGGTGGAGGTTGAGCTTGGAATGAATCGAGGTAATAGATGCTGAGGGTGCATAATAATACTCGATAAGATAATGCACTCTCTTCTTCAATTGACAAATTTACATAGCAAAGAGACATTATTGTCGATCACACAACATGTAAGATAGAAAGTTATTTCTGTTAAATATGGGTGTTGTCTTTTTACATTTAAAAATATCTCTTTTCTTCACACAGATGACAAAAAGAAAAAACAGTATCACCCAATTATTTTTAATACGTGATCCTTCAGGATAAGTAAATATATCCTCCTATAAGTATATACATTTCACTGAAAATATAAACTAAATATTAGGATGAGATTATCAATAGAAATGAAACACCAGTTTCATTATTTTTACTTATTTATAACTCTTCCTCCAAGATAAGGTCTCACAGAGGATTTTTTCCCATTTAACCTTCTCTCGCACTGAGAACCACAGTTCTTGAAATTTAGAGGAGGCGTTAGTATTCACCAACAATAACTACTTCTGAACACAAGCAGTTAAGACTGTATTTCACCTTTTTCGCAAGTAAGTTTTCTAAATATGCTCTAGTAAGGCAGAAATATGCAAATGTGCACATCCGAATATAAATATTTGCTACCTTCTTTGTGGAAAGGTGAATTTTAAGATAAATAAAGGATAACATTGTCTTTAAGTTGTTAGGTAGCAGCTTATCGAGACAACAGTTTGTGCACAGATGACCAGACTGTAAGACTTTAAGTGACAAGTGGGGAAAAAAAGTTTAAATTGCAAAACCTACTTGGGATGAGAAGTTCCAACTTGAAAAGAGCAAATATTTTTTCACTAAGTTGTATGAAGGATGAGTCAGATAAGTACATGTATGATCAAGCTAGAAAGGGGACCATCATTACACATGGGTAGTGTTTCACAGTGAAAAGTGTGAAGGTTTTGCATGTGACCAACTAGATCGATTTTACTACTTGTGTGACTATAGCAAGTTATGCAGCATCTCTGAGGTTCCATTTCTCCATCTGTAAAATGCACAAAACCCATCCGACCTCATAGTGTAGCTGTGAAGGTGAGATGAAATCATGGGTACAAATGCTAGGCAGAATGGTCCACAGTACACGCTCTATGAATGATACTTATAATTTTAATGCTTATGATTGTGATCATCATTCCAGAAAGTGAGAACCATCTCAGCAAATACAAAAATTTGAGCAATCTCTGAGCAAAATTCCTTCAATGGGTTTATCAAAAGGTTCTTGAAAGCAGTCTGTAGGAAATAATATTGACAAAAAGCGCTGATTGAAACAAATGTAGAAGCTTATTTAATGTCAGAATAAGCATACTGGACCTGCTTCTTTTTTATCTATGTCTGGCCTTTAGCTCCTGCTTGCTGTTTTCCAGTTCTTAATAAATAATTGTTTGTTTTCCCTTGATTAACATGAAATATTAATTGAAAACTGGCAAGCAGATCAAAGAAGCAAACTGAGTTGAGCTTTACTAATATTATTACTTAGCAGTAATGACATTAGAGAAAATAAGAATGGAACACTATTATGATTAAGACTAACTATAAATGTAAACTGTTTATTGCAACTATTAAAAAGAAATATGGTCTATTTGAAAGACACATTCAAATAAAAATCCTAATATTTCACTAAAATACTAGTAAGTTGCATAATATGTGCAAGGTAGGAGTTGAATTATATGCCGAAGTTTAAATTTGGGGTTCAAAGGGTCTTGGGTAAAAGATACAGTGTGTTAAATTTGACACATGATAAGTTTGTGTACAATGTCAGGATACCACACTTTACCAGTTAGACAAGCTAAAAAATAAGTGAGAGATATATGTTTAGGAAGCATTAGCCCAGAAGTATTGAAAAAAGCATGAGAAAGAAAACTTATCAAAGAATTCTGGATTCAGGGAGGTGTTTGGAGGGATCATAGAAAGGTAATAGCAGCCATAAAAAGGAACCAGAAGTCCTAGCCAGAAATCTGAAGTCAAGAATAGACAAAATTCTAAAGAGACAGGGGGAAAAGGGGTGGGGAGGCGGAGCATTTACTGGAAAAGTTGAGAATCATGGGAGATGCTGTTGGCCTGGGGACTGAAGGGTCCCAGGTTCGATTCTGGTCAAAGGCATGTACCTTGGCTGTGGGCACAGCCCCAGTAGGGGTTTTGCAGGAGGCAGCTGATCGATGTTTCTCTCTCATCCATGTTTCTAACTCTCTATCCCTCTCCCTTCCTCTCTATAAAAAAAATCAATAAAATATATATTTAAAAAATAAATAAAGAGTAGGGATGAACCTTTACTTAGAATGTAAGAGATGGGATGAATCATGGAAGCAGAAACAGTCAATGTCAATTATTACATAAATACATTTGCACAGAAGAAGCCAGGAACCAAATTAGGATAAAAGCTGAAAAATAAAGTTTATGTTATTTTAATATTTGTATAAGGGGGAATATTTTTAGACTAAACATTTGAGTATAAAAAGGAGAAGAATACATTTAAGTAGACTGAGAAGTTCTCCAGTCCTCCGTCCTACCAGCCCTTGACCACAGGCAACCACTGACCTAGATACTGTCACAATGGATAAGATTTATCTTTGCTAAATTGTATATCAATGGTATTATAAGTAGGTACTAATTTGTTTCTGGTTTCTTTATCTCAACATAATGATTCAAAATTTTCCATGTCATTGAGTATATGAGTCATTAGCTCCTTATTGCTGTATGTATTTCATTGTACTAATAATATCCATTCAATTTATTTTATTCAATTTATCCATTCCGTTATTGATGAACTTTTGGGAGGTTTCCAGTTTTAGGCTAATAAAACTACTATGAACATTTTTGCACAAATACTTGTGCATGTATGTTTAACTGAGTCTTTATGTAATTAAAAACAACAACTGCCTTTCAGAAAACTGGAAAAGTAGGGATCTGGATTCTAGCCTTGGCTACTGTGTTTAGAGGGAGTAGTATTTTTTCCTACTTATTAGACACCATTGCCATATGTGCGAAATGTTTCTTCACCAATTCTTCATGTATGTTGGCTCTACAGATGATTAATTGTGTGGCGCTGACTATGGTCCTGACCCGTGTTGAGTCAATAGCTGATGGATATGATAGACTGGTTTGAGCTGCTAGTATTAGCCGTCTTGCTCCTGTATGCCTGTCTCAAAACGATCACAGAGTTTTAGAGCCAGGATGGCAATGTTCTTCTCCTGAGTGATTAAATGGCTCTACTGCTATGCCAGGTCACCTGCTTCCTCGGTGAGACAGACCCTGAGCCTGGCTTTTTCCTCTCATCCTGGCACAAACGTTCAGGTGCAGAATCTTACTGGAAAGGAGCAATGTCCACGGCAGTATGGGGGAGTATGTCTCCATCTGTGTCATGTAAACTGCAAGAAGCACTCACAGATACTCCAGGCCAAAGGAAAGACAAATATGTACACCAATTCCTTACAAGTTTCAGAAATATTTGTTGGGTGAAGAGTCCTGGCTAAGAATTCTATAAAGAAACTTGAGGCCCAGTGCACAAAATCATGCGGGTAGGGTGCCTAGGGCCTAACCTGCTGTGATCAGGGCCATCTTCTGCCCGTTTGCCAGTCCCCAGGCTGAACGCTGCCTGTGCTGCTGGGCTGTCAGGCCATTGGGATCATAGGTCATCCCTGGCTGCTTAGGGGCTCAGGCCTGTGGGAAAGCAGGCACTGGCAACTTCACCTCCATGCGCAGGAGCCTGCCTGGCCTCTCATGGAACATGCTGCCCGCTTGGGGCCGCTCACACAGGCGCTGCAGCCACTGCCGCCACTGGGATTTGAGGAGCTGAGAGAAGCTGCGGGGCGCCCACGATCTACCCGCTCCAGTGTGATCAGTCACAAGCGGGCAGTGCGTACCATCAGAAGCTGGTTGGGTGCAGGTGCATGGAGGTGAGGTCGTGGGCACCTGCCTCCCCGCAGGCCTGAGCACCTGAGCAGCCAGGGATGAGCTTGTAATCCCAATGGCCTCACAGCCAGCCCCATCCTCCCTCCACCCACCTCAATTCCCCTGCTGGTCCATCAGAGCCTGCAGGCCAGGGAAAGGGACCAAGAGGTCAGTCATTCAGCCTGCTCGCCAGTGCCCAGTCCCGCCCTGCTCTGCTCTCAGTCCTGGGGGGAGGGACTCAGAGGTATGCTCAATGCACTTCATGGTAGCTGGTTGTTTGGTCATCATAGTCAACATAGACACCGGCTTTTTATATATAGAGATAGAGTAATCTCAGATCCTTTGCTGGTTCTCTGTTAGCTGAGAGGAGCATTATAAACTGCCCCTTTTTCTTAAGCAACAGTGTGCATGATTAGGTGGCAGAAAGTTATGGAAAGGAGAATTTAAGTTGTTGTTTACAAAATGTAAAAAGTAGCCCTAACCGGTTTGGCTCAGTGGATAGAGTGTCCGCCTCCGGACTCAAGGGTCCCAGGTTTGATTCCAGTCAAGGGCATGTACCTTGGTTGTGGGCACATTCCCAGTGGGGAGTGTGCAGCAGGCAGCTGATCGATGTTTCTCTCTCATTGATGTTTCTAACTCTCTATCCCTCTCTCTTCCTCTCTGTAAAAAAAAAAAAAAATCAATAAAATATATTTTTAAAAAATGTAAAAAATATATCTCCATAGAAAGCCTGGAAAATCTTTACAAGGTATATTATCTTTAAGAACTTATTTCTTTACAATAGTGCTTCATTCAACCCATCTAGATAGATATAGATAAGGTAGATAGATAATCAAGATATAGATAAATAGATGATAGATTGACAGACATATTGAAAGCCTTGCTTATAAGTGCTACAACCCCATTGGATTTTGGTGATACAATTTTCTGAAGTGGAAGAAAGAGCAAAGTGAGCCTGGGAGACCTGCAAATAAAGAGCTGAGCCTGGGAGCTAGGGTACAGCAATGAGGTACCTTTCCTACTGCTGCGTTTACATTATTTTTCTTCCCCATTAAACTTTTGAACCACTTACACTCAGCATCTGCAATTTTAAATTATTGCTGTTTTTTTTTTTTTTTGGTAGTCTTTGTTTTATTTCCCTTGAGTTAATGTCGATCTCTGTGACATCTGACCTACAGCAGCCTTGTACAGGAGGTATTGTGAATTAATAGGGAGGAAAAAACAACACATGGATTGAGACAACAGGAAAGAGGCAGCAGACAGTAGTGGTTTAAGGCAAATATTAATGAAGATGTTCCAGACTATTAGCAGGAAAGTCCCAGGCATGATAGACATTTGTATTCAGATCTGAGTAAAACAAGGAACAGGGCCTGATCCAGGCAACATTTTTTTTTCTCAAATACTTTCAAGGAAGAAGATCCTTTGAAGAGGAGGGAGAACGGAAGGTACTTAGGCTGCAGTTAGTTGTCATCCAGCTCAGCTATGCAACTCAGGTCCAGAATTTCTTCCTGGTCACTGAGCACACAAAATTCCAAGGACTCATGACCTTATATCCAGTGCTTTACTCTGGGGCTTTTGTCTTGATCGAACCTAGTCTATTTTCAATAATTTCAAAATTTATTCTTAAACAAATATTCTTTCCAGAAAATATTTTATTATAGAATCTGATAAAAATCTAAAATGAATGTATTCATTTGAGTCTTTCGATGGTCATCCCAAACACATACTAGCACACTCAAATTTAACATAGCTAGAGATTGACAATATGTAATACAAAGTTGTTTTGTACATTCATAAGAAATATGTACAACAGGTTGCTAATATTTCTATTTAATATTTCTGAAGGGGCGCTAATGCCATTCATGCAGGCTCCACCTTGACTACCTCCCAAAGACCTCAGTCCAAATGCCATCACATTGGGAATTAGATTTCAACATAGGAATTAGGGGAGACCCAAGATTCAGTCATTGCAGGGTTTATACATCAATACTTATGCACACACATAATTAAGTGTATACTTTTATCAATAACACAAACAAGTAAAATAAAACCCGCCAGTCTGCTTAATCAATTAGGTTATTTAATCAGTGTAAAATACTGCTAATTTTTAAACAAGATAGTTAATATCACTTTCAACTATTCTCATCCGCAGATAAGGTCTTCAGATGTATTTGAAATAGAAGAATGGTTGAGGATGGAGAGCAGTACTTCTTGATAGCATGCCAACAGTATGAATATTTGCATAGTTAAAACCAAGAAAGGATTATCAAAGATAAAAATAAATCTATGGATTACTATTATCTTAGATCCTTGACTCCAACTAATCTTCTGTCTCTTTGTGAGAGCCTGCAATTATTTTCCACCAACTCACAAAGCTGGCATATGCATTTGGACCTCACGGCACCTTCAGATTCCACAAACGGGAAGATGACAGAGAGTTCTGCATCACCTCTCACGGGAGAGGAAAGGCAGGTGTCCAGATGCCCTGCTCTGGAGGAAGAACAAGGTCAAGAAAGATGGCCTGCAGTCTATTCGCTTTCTATAAACTTGACTAATTGCCAAGGCATCAGCTTCACTGTGCAGGACACATTCAGAGAACTCCAGAGCTCTTTCTTTTCTGAATAAATTATTTTCTAGGATGACGGATGCCTCTGTGGGGCCCATAGGGAGAGCTGAGAAGAGCAGTGTGAAGGGAACTTTTGTCACTGTGGGAAACTGAGTGAGCAGTGACATTAGGTGGGCTGTGACATTGACTGAAATAGATTCACTCAGGGAGACAAGTTAGATAAATCTTTGATCTTTCTATAAGAAGATGGATAGAAAAAGAAATTAAGCAGGAGGAAAGGAGGGACAGGATAAAACAAAATGTCTTTTCCTTCTTTGTGTATTCTTATAATGTCCTGGTTCTTCAGCCTAGAGCTTCAAATATTTTGAAACTACTTTCTGGAGACACTGTCATCTTACAGTAATTGTGTGTGTATTGAGCTCCTGAAGCTACGGATGCTTTATAAAGCTGCAATGTAAATTTATGTCTCTCCATAATCCCAGTCACTTTCCCTGTCTCCAAGTAAAAGGCAAGAGATGTGTAACATTTCATCGTTAATTACAGCAAGAGCAAGCTGCCTGCCTGAGAATAAAACCCCGATACTTCTCCCACCAACCTGCTGAGCTTTCAGCCATTTACTCATTAAACTTACGATGATGATGGAGCTTTTAAAACCTGCTGCTTGCAGAGGACAGTAGGCCTTAAAATCTCTCATAAATTGCTCAGTTGAGGATATCAAATGGTAAAGAGAGTGATCCAGTTTAAGAGCCAACAAATTGTGCCATAAAAGAAAGTTGCGTCTTTATCCGTCGGAGCTTTCATTTTCACAAAGAATGCAAGGGCAACTAAGTGACTCTAAGTGGATGCTGAGGGATTGTTTAACTGAGAGTAGTTATAATAACAAAAGGGTAATATGCTAATTAGGCCAGGCAAAGGGAAGGCTGTGTCCCAGGTGCCTACAGGGTGGCGGGAGGGAAGCCAACCCTGATCCTGGTGCCAGCAGCTGGGGGAAGGCTTACTCTTGCATGCATTTTGTGCATCGGGCCTCTAGTTCACAATAAAGGGCTAAATGCACAGGGTTGGGGGGGGGGCATAAAGGAAACAAGAGTTCCCTAAGGTGCCTTTTGGTTTTGTTTTTAAATAATACAGCACAGACCAGTAAGAGCGACTAAATCCACTTTCCAAAGTGTATTTCCCTTAATATACTAATAAGAAACTACATGAGATAAAAGGTGAAAGAATCGTTCAAGATTAGTATAAATCAAATCAATGATATAAGCGTATAAGGAAATTTTCCCTTCCATCCAGTAAGAAATTTAAAAATGTACATAGATTTTGATGTTCTTCACTTATTTATTCAACAAATATTAGGGATTACTTATTATGGAGCTGGTTTTTCCTAAGGTCTTTGGAGTAAAAGGGTGTACTAAACAAAACAAAAAAGTCTTCCTTTGAGGGAGATAGCAAAAAAAAAGCAGTAAGCATAATGTGTACTAGTACTTAAGTTCTAGCAGGGGAGCAGCTGGCTGGGTGGTGCCCCATACAAAGCAGTTCTTTTTAAAAATGGTCAGGGCTAATAAAAAACTGGTCATGCTACCCTACAATATTAATAACCACTAAGCACCTTTTAAAAGGCCTATATATGGCACCACGATGCCATTATAAAGCAGGAATTGTGTCAGAAGGTTGACATAAGCATGATGCCCATACTTCTGTCCATCTCCAATTATATATGCACTAGAGGCCTGGTGCACAAATTTGTGCATGGGTGGGGTCTGGCCCGCCAGCCCCAATTGGGGACAATCAGGTCAGGCTAGCCAGGGGGAGGGGACACAGGTGGTTGGCCCGCCAGCCCTGCCCCCTATTCAAACTCCTGGTTGAACTCTTGGTTGGGGGGACAATTTTCATATTAGCCTTTTATTATATAGAACTAGGGGCCCGGTGCACAAAAATTTGTGCACTCGGGGGGGGAGGGGCGGTCCCTCAGCCTGGCCTGTGCCCTCTTGCAGTCTGGGACACCTCGGGGGGATGTCCACCTGCTTGGCATGCCTGGCCAGCCTGGGTGAGGGGCTGAGGGCCATTTTCAGGCTGCCCACAGCCCCTTCAGGGTTTGTACACTGGGGGGTGGGAGGGCTGGTGAGTGCAGGCCTGGATGTTTCCCACCGGAGGGCCCACGATCGCACACGCCTGGTGGGCCCCCACCGCTGAGGGGACACACCTGGTGCAGAGCTGGGTGGCGAGCCAGGGGCAGACGCTGGTGCAGGATCCCTCAGTGGGGCCCTGCTGCTGAGCAAACACACCCGGGGTGGAGCCAGGCAGCAGACTGGCTTTGGATTCTCCACACTGTACAGCAGACGCTCCTGCACGCCCCCGAGGAGGCCCCCGGGGCAGAGCCAGGCAGCAGACCCAGGACAGGACAGGCATTCCTGGACACCCCTCGGAAGCCCCTGGGGAAGAGCCAGGCTGCGTACCCAGGACTGGCACTCCTGGACGCCTCAAGGAGGCCCCCAGGGGGGCAAAATCAGACAGCAGACCCAGGACGGCTGCTCCTGCATGCCTCGTAGAGGTCCCCAGGGGACAGAGCCAGGCAGTGGACCTGGGGCAGGCGCTCCTGGATGTCCCAAGGAGGCCCCAGGCCGGAACTCCCCCCGACTGAGCTGACACACCTGGCACAGCTATGCTGGCCACAGAGGCTCACAGTGTAGAGCCGCCCTGCCAGCCTCCATCTTGGCTGGGTTAATTTGCATACAGCCGCTCTGATTGGCTGGTGTGCGTGGCCGTGAGCAGAGGCTCAGCCAGCCTAGGCAGGCAGTTGCAACAGAAGCCTCTGGTTTGATCTAGCTCCATGGCTGCCGGCCTCTATCTTGGCTGGGCTAATTTGCATACAGCCGCTCTGGTTGGCTGGGAGGCGTGGCTTGGCTGGTGGGCATGACTTAGGTGTCTCGGGTAATGGTCAATTTGCATATTACTCTTTTATTATATTAGATAATAACATTATGCTATGAAAAGTTCATATTCCCATTGACAATGACTTCTGCTCTATTCATGTCAAGAGAAGAATTTTTATACCATTTATTGCCATACTAATCAATTATTTAGAATCTTAAGTTCTGGCTACAACTTTACCTGAGTAATGTAACTATGAGGTTAGAGAGAGAAAAATACTTCGGTGAAAGCATCATTAAACAAAAATTGGAGAAAATCTACTATTGCGATATAGGTGTTATCATTTAGAACTTGAAATCCTATAATCCAATCCAGGCAAAAATAAACTATCCTGGAACTGTATACAAGAGAACAGGAAATAATCAGTAGCAAATCGACAAATATGAGCTGATATCACTTAATAATATCACAGATTTATGAATAATTATAAAATCTAATTATCTATTATTCAATTAAGACATGCAAGCCTGACCAGCATGGTCAGTGGTTTATCATTCGGCCAGCGTTGCTCAGTGGTTGAGCATTGACCTATGAACCAGGAAGTCAGGGTTTGATTCCTGGTCAGGGCATAGGCTTGGGTTGTGGGCTAGATCCCCAGTGTGGGGCATGCAGTAGACAGCCAATCAATGATTCTTTCTCAGCATTGATGTTTCTATCTCTTTCTCCCACTCCTTTACTCTCTGAAATCAATAAAACTATATTTTAAAAAAGGCATGCAATTAACTGTATGTTGTACGAAACCCTCTTTAGCTTGACCTTCCAATATGATTTGCAAAACATATTTCCTTTTTTAAGAGCCTCTTACAAGCCAGAACTTGCTTTATAACTTTTCAAAAAAGCCATCTTGACAGCAAACACTCAGAGTATGAATTACAGGCTTTGTTTCATATTTAATACTTTAATTGGCATTCAAGTTTCAGTAATAAGTTCTATGTGGCCCAGAGTATGTGATTGTGCCTGCAAGTTATATGAGACCAAACAGTAAAATCCTATATAATAAAAGGGTAATATGCATCTTATATAATAAAAGGGTAGTATGCAAATTGACCCTAACAGCAGAATGACTGGGAATGACTGGTCACTATGACATACATTGACCATCAGGGGGCAGATGCTCAATGCAGGAGTTGTCCCCTGGTGGTCAGTGGACTACCACACTGGGAGCTCTGCTCAGCCACAAGCCAGGCTGACGGCTGCCAACACAGTGGTGGTGGCGGGAGCCTCTCACACCTCCTCAGCAGCACTAAGGATGTCCTACTGCAGCTTAGGCCTGCTCCCTGCTGGCAAGTAGACATCCCCCGAGGACTCCCAGGCTGCCAGAGGGATGTCTGAATGTCAGCTTAAGCCTGATCCCTTGGGGAGTGGGCCTAAGCCAGCAGGTGGACATCCCCGGAGGGGTCCCAGACTGCGAGAGGGCATAAACTGAGCTGAGCCCCCCTCCTCCCGAGTCCACAAATTTTTGTGCACTGGACCTCGAATATTGATATAATTCTGAATCTTTATAGAGGCCGTTTTGTATCTCCTAGGGTTCATATTAATGCATATTCTCTCT
>PVJC01050743.1:0-11708 GCA_004026665.1 Murina feae | reverse complement strand
TGCGCGCGCCTCCGTACCTCTGTACTTTGCTTCCGCTGCTCCTCTGAGTCTCAGACTCTTCTCTAGTTGTAGGATTTTCACTCAGCCAGCCTTCCTGTGGGTGTGAGTGGTGTCCGTGTGTTCTTTTCGAGGTTTTTCTGAAATAGTTGTTCACGGCTGCATTTACGGTGTCTACCCTATGCCGCCATCTTGTTTCTCCTCTGAATCTATTTTTGTTCACCAGTTTATAATGGTTATTATTATCCATAGCTGAGTGAGGACATGTGGTATTTTTCTTTCATTGACTGGCTTATTTCACTTAGCATTATGTTCTCTAGCTCCATCCATACGTTTGCAAATGCTAAGAACTCCTTCCTTTTTACAGCAGCATAGTATTCCATTGTGTAGATGTACCACAGCTTTCTAATCCATTCATAGGATAACTGTTTCTTTACTGATTTTTTGTGTAGATAATTTATCCAGCGATGTCAGTGGGCATTAAAGTCTTCTACTATGATTGTATTGTTGTTAATCACTCCCTTGATATCTTCGAGGAGATTTTTTATGTGTTTCGGTCCTCCTTCATTAGGTGCATATATATTTTCCAGGGTTATATCCTCTTGTATTGCTCCCTTTAGCATTATGAAGTGGCCTTCCTTATCTCATGTTATGGCCTTCACTTTGAGGTCTATTTTGTCAGATATAAGTATTTCTACTCCAGGTTTTTTTCATTTCCATTTGCCTGGAAGATATTTTTTCATCCTTTCACTTTTAGTCTGTGTGAGTACCTTGTTCTGGGTGGGTCTCTCGTAGACAGCATATATATGGGTCCTGTTTTGCTATCCATTTAGCCACTCAATGTCTTTTGATTGGAGCATTTAGTCCATTTACATTTAAAGCTATTATTGATAGGCACTTGTTTGTAGCTATTTTTATTTTTTGTGCTTGTGTTTCTTCTCCCTTTTTCATTTCTTCTTTTTATCCCAGTCCCTTTAGTATTTCTTGCATTGCTGGCTTTGTGGTGATAAACTCCCTTAGCCTTTTGTTGTCTGTGGAGCTCCTTATTTCCCCTTCAATTTTGAGTGATAGCCTTGCTGAATAGAGTATTCTTGGATTCAGTCCCTTGATTTGCATCACTTTATAAACTTCATTCCATTAATTTCTGACCTGATGTGTTTCAGTTGAGAAATCATTCGATAATCTAATGGGATATCCCTTGTACATAACTTTCTCTCTCTCTCTTGCTGCCTTTAAGTTTCTCTCTTTGTCCTGAATGATTGCCATAATTATGATGTGTCTTGGTGTGGGTCTTTTCAGGTTCATCTTGTTTGAGAATCTGTGCTTGTGTGACTTTTTCCTTCCCCACATCAGGGAAGTTTCCTGACATTATATCTTCAAATAGGTTTTCTAACCCTTGTTCCTTTTCCTGTCATTTTGGCACCCCTATTATCCATCTGTTGTTTCTTTTCATGTTGTCCCAAAGCTCCCGTAGGCTCAGCTTCTGTCTTTTAATTTTTTTCTCCAATTGTAGTTCAGTTTGGGTGTGTTTTGCTTCCCTGTCTTTTAATTCGCTAATTCGGTCCTCCACTTCACCTAGTTTACTGTTGAAGCTTTTCATAGTGTTTTTTATTACCACTATATCACTCTTTACTTCTTCTTGATTCTTATATAAGTTGTTGATTTTTGCATCCATCTGGTTTATGAACTGTATGATCCTTATTCTGGAGAGGCCAAGCTTTATACAGAGTAAGGTTAAGGAATTGGGTGAATACGGGGAGGATCTCAGTTCAGTATAGAGGAAGTAGAAAGAGGATAAAAAGAAAGTGAAAGAGAAAGAAAACAAAATTTAAAAAATTAATTTAAAAAAGATAAAAAATAAAAAGAAAAAAATAGAAAAAATAAAAATAGAAGAAATAAAAATAAACAAATGAAAAAGGAAATACAGAAAAAAGAGAGATTAAAAAATAAAAATGAAAAAATGAATCGTCTGCCAAGTTTTATTTCTCCATGGGGGCTGGTTTAAGATCCCACTCTTCTGTACTGTCTTCCACTTCTCAGTTTCCTGTTAGATTGTTGAAGTTCCAAGTGGTCCACTGTTCCTCTGTTTGTGACTATCTCCACAGCCTGGACTGCCAGCAGATGGGATCAATCTTATCACTTAATCTGTCTTCCCCCTTTCAATCTTAATCTCTCAAGCAGCTGATTCTGACAGGATTATAATTGGGGAGGTTGCCATATGACTTTCTAGGACTGAATGGCCTCTCTTCAGGCCCATCTCTGAGGGCTCTCAGGGACTATTCAGATTTTTTTTTGTATCCTTTGTAGCACTCAGGATGTAGTCTGGGTGTGGCTGTATTGTTTGCCTCAAGACTGCAGAAATGAGCTATCTCTTCAGGGGAAAATGGCTGCTTAGGTCCAGCATGTCAGGTATGTCTCAGTACCAGACTCCTGGCCACCCCTCCCTGAGCTACTCTTCTGAGCCTCTCACCAGAATCCACAAGTCTGCACCTCAGCCATGGGTGAGTGTCCATATTTGAAAGATACTATGGACTGAGTTTAGCGAATAAAAGCAAAGACCAAAGAGGGGAAAGAGCTGCACCACTGTAAATCCCTCTCCCCACAGCATGGCATGGCTTTCACAGTTGTTCAGGATGCTCCGGCTGGGCTCAGCCTCTCATGGCTATGGGCTTAGATCTAGGATCCCCTGCTGCCAGCAGCCCTATGGACTTCCTTTCTATAGTCAGATGTTATGCATGTCCCAAGGGACATGACCTTGGTGCCATGTGGCTTTCTTCTGACCCTCTGCACTTGGAGGTCTCATATTTCTCTCCAGCCCAGATCCCTGATATTACCATTCTCCAGGCATTCTCTGCCCTTCCCGGCTGTGAATTGTCTCACCAGCTGTGTCTACTTTGCCAATTCGGGGTGGATGCTATTTGATTTAGTTGCTCCCTCTGTCAGGGACATGTCTGCCTATTCCACTACCATTTTGTTTCTTGGTTCCAGACTTCTTTAGTCACGTTCATTGCAGCCTATTAGAAATAGGGTAAGAAGTGGGAAAGGCTCAGAAGAAGACAGTAAGAAAATCAAGGAGTCTAATATGACTTTGATAGGAGAATAATACCGAGGTCAGAAAGTCCAACTCTCCCTTTCCTAGAAAATCCTTCACTTGAACTTGCTGTTCTTTTTATTTATTTATTTACTAGACACCCAGTGCATGAATTTGTGCACCAATGGAGTCCCTCGGCCTGGCCTGTGGGATGGGACTGAAACCAGCTCTCCAACATCTCCTGAGGGGTCCCAGATTGAGAGAGGGTGCAGGCCAGGCCAATGGATCCCACCGGTGCGTGATCAGGGCCAGGAACGAATGTGGGAGGATGGCCGGCAGGGAGGGCTCGGCCAGATCTCAGCAGCAAGCAAACCTACCGGTTGGAGTATCTGCACCCTAGTGGTCATTGCACATCATAGCTATTGGTCAACTCTCTGTCCCCTGGTGGTCAGTGCATGCCATAGTGATTGGTCAACCAGTCAATTATCTGGCCTCTGGTGGTCAGTGCACATTATAATGAGCAGTTGAGTGGCCTTAGCATATCATTAGCATATTACACTTTAATTCGCTGAATGGATGGCTGGATGACTGGACACAGCATATTAGGCTTTTATTATACAGGATTTTTTTCCTTTATGATAATCTGATTTTATTTTGTTTATTTTTTATTTGAATTCTTTATTGTTTTTTTTTAATAAATCTTTATTGTTCAGATTATTACAGATGTTCCTTTTTTTAACCCCCATAGCTCCCCTCCACCTGGTTCACCCCCCCCCCCGTGCTCTTACCTCCACCACTGTCTTCATCCATAGATGTAAGATTTTTGTCCAGTCTCTTCCCATACCCCTCACATCCCCTCCCCCCTGAGAATTGTCAGTCCATTCCCTTTCTATGCCCTTACTTGTATTCTATTCACCAGGTTATTCTGTTCATCAGATATTTCTATTGACTTAACAGTTATATTCACTGGTTGATAGACAGGTATTTGTTGTCACTTTGTTGTTCATAATTTTTATTTTTACCTTTTTTTTTCTTCCTCTTCTTAAAGAATGCCCTTCAACATTTCAAATAATCCTGGTTTTGTGGTGATGAACTCCTTTAGCTTTTTCTTGTCTGTGAAGCTCTTTATCTGACTATTAATTTTACATGATAGCTTTGCTGGGTAGAGTAATCTTGGTTGTAGGTTCTTGCTATTCATCACTTTGAATATTTCTTGCCACTCCCTTCTGGCCTGCATGGTATCTGTTGAGAAATCAGCTGAGAGTCATATAGGTACTCCCTTGTAGGTAACTAACTGTTTTTTTCTCTTGCTGCTTTTAAGATTCTCTCTTTGTCTTTTGCCCTTAGCATTTTAATTATGATGTGTCTTGGTGTGGTCCTCCTTGGATTCCTTTTGTTTGGGATTATCTGCATTTCCTGGACTTGTAAGTCTATTTCTTTCACCAGGTAGGGGAAGTTTTCTGTCATTATTTCTTCAAACAAGTTTTCAATATCTTGCTCTCTCTCTTCTTCTGGCACCCCTATAATTCTGATGTTGATATGCTTGAAGTTGTCCCAGAGGCTCCTTACACTATCTTCATATTTTTGGATTCTTTTTTCTTTTCCAGTTGGGTGCTTTTTTGCTTCTTCATATTTCAAATATTTGACTTGATTCTTGTGAACCTCTAGTCTGCTGTTGGATCTTTGTATAATATTCTTTATTTCAGTCAGTGTATGCTTAATTTCTAGTTGGTCCTTTTTCATATCCTCAAGGGACTCACTAGATTTATTGAGGGTCTCATTAAATTTATCAGCAGTTTCTCGAAAATTCTCGAAAAACCTTAAAACTGTGGTTTTGAACTCTATATCCAGTTGTTTGCTTTCCTCCATTTCTGTCATTTGTGATCTATTTCTTTGTCTCTGCATTTTGGCTGCTTCCCTGCATTGATAGAGTGGTTTTCTGTGTTAGGTGTCCTATAGGGCCCAGTGATTCAGTTTCTCCAATCACCTGGGGTGTACACTCTTGGTGTACACCTTTGACGGCTGGGTGCACAGTCTTGTTGTAGTTAAGTCTTGATTGCTGTTGGTATCACTGGAAAGAAATGACCTCCAGACCTTTCTCTTTGTTGTTGTTTGTGGTTTGGAACTTTTGGAGTTCTCTGTCCCAGCTGCAGTCTATTAGGTTAGGCTGCAGGCAGACTGGTGCACAGCTTGGGAGGGGTTGTAAATTGGGTGGGGTGAGGTCTTAGGGAATCACCGGGGTGGAGCAACCCACAATGGCTGCCCCTCAGCTGGCTCCGCAGCTTCTCCCCGTTTTGGCATCTCCATGCCCTGGTGTCTGCGTGCCCCTGAGTCCCTGAGTCACAGAGCTCCGCGTCAATGATTGCTGTCAATAGCACTGTTAGAACACCACCCTCCTCTTCTGCCCCATTGCCACACAGCCCGCAACGAGTTCAGTGCAGCCCTCAAGCTTGTAATCACCTTCCAAGCCAAGGACCCAGGTGCAGCCGCTGCCACCATTTCACCCGCGCCACCACCATTTCGCGCGCATCCATACCTCTCAGGTTTTGCGCCGAGAACTTGTACTCAGTCTCAATGCACTCCTTCTCTTGCCTTCTAGTTGGAAAGCTTCCACTCCCTTGGTTCTGGAGTATGGCCATTTAGCTTTATAGTTGTAATTTTTAATGTGATTGTGGGAGGCTGCACATTCAGGTATATACCTTATGCCGCCATCTTAGTTCCCGAATTCTTTATTGTTGAAAGTATTATATATGTCTCCCTTTACCCCAATGACCTCTCCCCACCCCCCAAGACAGGCCCTTATGCCCCTAGGGGCATATAAGCATTGGTTATGCTTATATGCATGCATACAAGTCCTTTGGTTTATCTCTTTTTTAAAAAAACATATTTTATTGATTTTTTACAGAGAGGAAGGGAGAGGGATAGAGAGTTAGAAACATCAATGAGAGAGAAACATCGATCAGCTGCCTCCTGCACACTCCCCACTGGGGATGTGCCCGCAACCAAGGTACATGCCCTTGACTGAAATCGAACCTGGGACCCTTGAGTCTGCAGACCTACGCTCTATTCACTGAGCCAAACCGGTCAGGGCCTTTGGTTGATCTCTTACTCTCCTGCCCCTTTATTCTCCCCTGCCTTCCTTCTGAGGTTTGATGGTCCGTTCGATGCTTCTGTGTCTCTGAATCTATTTTTATTCATCAGTTTATGTTGTTTGTTATATTCCACAAATGAGTGAGATCATATGATATTTATCTTTCTCCAATTGGCTTATTTTGCTTAGCATAATGCTTTCCAGGTCCACCCCTGCTGGTGAAAATTATAAGAATTCTTTCTTTTTTACAGTAGTGTAGTATTCCATTGTGTAGATGTATCACACTTTTGTATTTTGTTTTTATTTTATTTATTTATTTTTTTTCAAACTTTGTTGTTTGTTTTATTTTTAGCATTTAAAAAGTTTGTGGTAAAATATACATAACAAATTTACCATGTTAGCCATTTTCAAGTGTACAGCTCAGTGACATTAAGCACATTTACACTGTTCTAATGGGAATTAGGCTATTTCCAAATCTTAGCTATTGTAAATTGTGCTGGTACGAACATAGGGATTCATATAGAACTTGCTGTTCTTATAAGAATTTGGCTGCTCCCTCCATCATGTCATTGACTTGCAAACCTTGCAAACCAGATTACCAGCTTTGACAACCCTACCTCTCAAGGCTTTAGTTCTTTGCTGTCTAGATTTTACCCTCAAGGCTAAATTGTATCTACTTTTTCAAAGGTCACCTTATCAAACAGTATTTATTGTGTTCTCATTTTCTTGACCATTTTTTTTTCCTGTGGTCACTCTCTTTCTGATAACTTTCCTCCTTTGATTGTCATGATGATTTCCTCTTGGTTCTCTTACTTCCTGACTGCTATTTCTCAGTCTCTCTGGTTGAACCATTCTACTTCTTATTTCTTTTTCTTAAAGTAATTGGGCCTGGAAGTCTATCCTTAGTCCTCTTCCATGCTTGCTCTAGAAGGTATCTCCCAAATTTCTGAGAGACTCTATTTACTTCCATGGCTTTAACAATGATCTCCTTCAAGATGTTTCTCAAATGGTTACCTCCAGACTTTACCTTTTTTTGAAGTCTCAGATCCACATATTAAATTAGCTGGTAAAACCTCAAATTAGTTAGCTTAAATTAAACATCTCTTAAATAGTGGGTCACTTCTTCAAGTCTGTGGATGTCTCTTTTCCCCATTACAGGAATGAGCTCCTGGAGGGCAGAGCCTGGGTTCCTTGGCTGTCTTCATAGACGGGAGCTAAGCCAGGATTGCAATGAGAAGAAGGGACCTTATTCTTGCACAAAATTTAACAAAGAGTGATCTTGTTGGAGGAGTTATAGCAGGTAGAGAAGAAGGCTGAGTGAGGGTGGACAATACTGTGCTTTGTGCATGGATATAATTTACACACTTTGAGTAGGTTAGCCTCTTGGCATCCCCATTTCACGTACTCCAATGTTTGCTCATACACATATGGACTCAAGCCTGGACCTTAATACCTGTTCTGGTGCAGATATGAGGGGGTTAATGTCATTTTTACTACACTAGAGGCTTGGTGCACAAAAATTTGTGCACTCGGTGACAGGGGGTGTCCTTCAGCCTGGCCTGTGCCCTCTCGCAATCTGGGACCCCTTGGGAGATGTCCACCTGCTGGCTTAGGCCTGCTTCCCAGGGGATTAAGCCTATGCCAGCAGTCAGATATCCTTCTGGCAGCCTGGGGCCCCGCAGGGAACGTCCACTTGCCAGCGGGGAGCAGGCCTAAGCCGCAGTCAGACATCCTTAGTGCTGCTGAGGAGGCAGGAGAGGCTCCCACCACCACCGCTGTACTGGCAGCCGTCAGTCTGGCTTGTGGCTGAACAGAGCTCCCCCTGTGGGAGTGCACTGACCACCAGGGGCAGCTCCTGCATTGAGCATCTGCCCCCTGGTGGTCAGTGTGTGTCATAGTGACCAGTCATTCCCAGTTGCTCTGCTGTTAGGGTCAATTTGCATATTACCCTTTTATTATAAAAGATAGAGGCCTGGTGCATGGGTGGGGGCCGGCTGGTTTGCCCTGAAGGGGGTCCTGGATCAGGGTGGGGGTCACGCTGGAGTGGGTGGCTGGCCAGCCTGAGTGAGTGGCTGATGGCTGTTTGCAGGCTGGCCATAACCCCTTCAAGATGGGTGTCCCCTTCTGGGGTCCCTGGCCAGTCTATGTGAGGGGCTGAGGGCCATTTTCAGGCTGGCCACATACTCTTCAGGTTGGGGGCCCCGCTGGGGTGCCTAGCCATCCTGGATGAGGGGTCAAGGGCCATTTCAGGCTGGCCACAGCCCCTTCAGGGTGGGGGGTCCTGCTGAGTTTACCTGACCTTGGTGAGTGGCTGATGGCTGTTTGCAGGCTGGCCACAGCCCCTTCAGGGAGGGGGGTCCTGCTGGGTTGCCCGGCCAGCCTGGGTGAATTGCTGATGGCTGTTTGCAGTGAGACTGGCTGGAAGCAGGTATCTGGGGTTTATTTATCTTCTATAATTGAAACTTTGTTGCCTTGAGTAGAGGCCACAGCTGGCCAAGGGAGGCAGGAACCTTAGCTTCCTCCATTGCCAGGGCAAGCCCCCTGCTTGTTCCAGCCATATTGGCAGGGTTAATTTGCATATAATTGCTCTGATTGGCTGGTGGGTGTGGCGATTGGCTGGTAGGTGTGGCCTAGGTGTAGTGGAGTGACACCAATTTGTATATTACTCTTTTGTTAGAATAGATGACCTTCTGGCTTCTTCTAATTAGCACTTTTAAGAGAGAATAAGGAAATCCAACTGGGGAAATATAAACAAGTCTATTTTAGTTTGGGTGACCTCTAAAGAGGAGAAATGCATGATTGGGGAGGCTGGAGCTCTTCCAATGATATCTGTTCTCCTGTGTTATATTTTCACCTTGACCTCAGGGTTAGGGTATGAAGTTGGGCCTTCAATAACTTCCTTTTGGATGTCATCCTTGGTTTCCTTTCTGCCTGTTTGGAATTTGAGCAGGCAAATACCCTGTTTCCCTGAAAATAAGACAGTGTCTTATATTAAGTTTTGCTCCCAAAGATGCGCTTGGTCTTATTTTCAGGGGATGTCTTATTTTTCCATGAAGAAGAATACGGTGCACATTTATTGCTGAACAAAAAAAAGGAAATTTATTACCTGTGTGTCCACACAATGTGCCTGACTCCTGCCCTGCACAACTCACTGTCTAATTGTGAGTCAGCCAGACTCTGTCAGGGCAGAGCGAGCAGCAGGCGGCAGCTTTTCCTGACAGTGACGCAGGCTCTCTGATTAAAAGAGACCTCGCACTTCCTGTCTGCTCCGGCTACTTTGTGGCCAACAGTGAGCTGCGTGGTGGTGCCCGCCGCTATGGCCCAGAGTACAGAGCTACGGTAGCTTTGGGGGGCCTTATTATTGGAGAGGCCTTATGTTTGGGGGAGGCCTTATTATCAGAGAGGTCTTATTTTTGGGGAGGTCTTATTTTTGGGGGGATGTCTTACTTTCAGGGAAACACGATAAAACCAAGTTCAGGAGTTAGAGTCCTGTTAAAGGCCAGTTAGCTTTACATCAAAATGAAGATTGTCTCCATAAACAATACTTGAACCAATAATCATCCCAGCTAGAAAGGCAGTGAAGAGTCAGGGGAGAGCACTTGAGTAGGAGTCAACCCAGAGGTTCGGCACTGGCTCAGCTCCTTACCAGCTGTGAGACCTTGCATGAGTTTGAGAGTTGTGTGTGTATTATGAAATGAGAAAGATTATGTGAGAACCCTTGCTAAGCTATCAGGCAGTATATAAATGTAAGTAATTATTGTTATTACTTATGTAATGTAGAGAATTGTTATTTTTGTTACTCTATCCTCAAATGTGATGTCTTTGGTTGCAAAGGGAACAGGCATGTTGGATGGTAATATCCTATTTCCATTTATTAGATAAACAATAGAAAATGCAGGATCCATTGATTTTTAACATCATTAACATATCTGAAGAACAGGTTTATTCAAGAGTGGAGGAGGATCTTAAAGATTTCCACCCAGATATGAGGTTTATTTCAGGGTAATAGAAATGTTCTGAAATTAGAAGGGGTGATAGTTGCACAACACTGTGAATATACTAAAAACTCCACTGACATAACTATTTTTTCCTCACTAAAGGATTTTTTTAATTGATTTTAGGGAGAGAGGAAGGAAGAGGAAGAGAGAGAAAAAATAATTGTGAGTGAGAACTACCAATCAGTTGTCTCCCAGCCCCACTTAAATCACTTTAAAATAAATTTTTTTTACCTCAATTAAAAATTATTTATAAAAGTACAAACAAAATAACCAACCCTGCCTAGAAATCATGATGGCAATGAAGACTATATCTGAAGCAATTAGAATAGATCCAGAGCAGGCAAGATAAACATTGCTCCTTATTGTGTGAACAGTGTACTTGTGAGAGATAAGGGAATCTTCTGGGTGGTGTGTGTGTGACAAACAGACTATACTATAAAAGCCCAGCGACCATTATGGTGGAATGACCAGAACGACCAGTTGCTATGATGTGCACTGACCACCATGGGGCAGATGCTCAATGCAGGAGCTGCCCCCTAGTGGTCAATGTGATCCCACAGTGGGATCACTGTTCAGCCAGAAGCTAGACTGATGGCTGACAAGTACAGTGGGGGTGGTGGGAGCCTCTCCCGCCTCCGCAGCAGCACTAAGGAGCAGGGAGCTAAGCAGTAAGGAGTGAGCAGGCGGGTGGTTAGGAGCAAACAGGTGGGCAGTAAGGAGTGAGCAGGCAGGTGGTTAGGAGTGAGCAGGCAGGTAGTTAGGGGCAAGAGGTCCCAGATTGTGAGAGGTCACAGACTGGGCTGAGGGACACCCTCCACCCCCGCCTGTACATGAATTTTGTGCATCGAGCCTCTAGTTTAGATATAAATGCAGTACATTCCAGCCTGGCTGGCATGGCTCAGTGTTTGAACTTTGACCTATGAACCAGTAGGTCACAGTTCATTTTCTGGTCAGGGCAACTCTCACTGAGGGTTGTAGGCTTAATCCCCAGTGGGGGCATGCAGGAGGCAGCCAATCAATGAATTTCTGTCGTCATTGATGTTTTTCATCTTTCTCTCCCTCTTCTTTCCTCTCTGAAATAAATTTAAAAAGTATATATATATTTTTAAAAAGCAGTACATTCCAGAAACAGTCAAGATGTAGTAGCACTGATAATGGGTGTTGAAATGGTGGTCCCAGTAGTGTTTGCTAATCTCAATTGAAGAGTCCCTATTGGCTCTAGGGGTAGATAACCCTCATTTACTTATCTGAGGGGCAAAGGAATCAGTTTCTGTAATAGACTTAAACTTAGCATAAGGTTTTCCCACAACTGAGGGCTTTCCTGAGATGAGGAGGACTGTCTTTTCAAAAAGATTTTCAAAAAGACTTTATTTTTTTCTAGCTTTATTGAGGTACTAGGGGCCCGGTGCACAAAAATTTGTGCACTTGGGGTGGAGGGAGTCCCTCAGCCCGGCCTGTGCCCTCTCACAGTCTGGGACCCCTCAGTGGATGTCCTATGATGGCCCCAGTCTGCCAGGCGCCTTCTGTGTGTGTGTGTGTGTGTGTGTGTGTGTGTGGCCACTGGGGACCTGCCCCCAGCTGCATCTGAGGC
>PVJC01050742.1:0-11720 GCA_004026665.1 Murina feae | reverse complement strand
TATTTAAAATATTTTTCTTGAAATATTAATGTTTATTACATGTAATATTATATTTAAAATCGTTTTTCTTAAAATATTAAAGTTTATTGCATGTAAATGTTTACTTTGTATTTACAATCTGGTAATAGATTTTGTATGTTGGAAAAAAAAAAAAAAAAAAAGACAAAGCAACTCCCCACTCCATGCAGAGGCCCCCCCACTACTCCAGGACCTTCATACGTAGACAAGGGATAAAAGAACATCATTTCCTATCAGGTCTTCAAATTTATAATTGTGTAAAGTATAATGATGATTTGCCATTGTTGTTAATCTTCACCTGAGGATATTTTTTCCATTGATTTTTAGAGAGAGTAGAAGTGCTGGAGGAGGAGATGGAAGGGGGATGGGGGGGGGGGGAGAGGGAGAATTGGTGTGAGAGAGATCTATCGATTGGTTCCTCCCACACCTGCAACCAAGGTACGTGCCATTGATCAGGAATTGAAACCAAAACCCTTTGGTGCCTGGGCAGACTTCTAACCACTTATAACACCCACCAGGATTATAATGACCATTTTATGAGAAAACCGAGTTATACAGACACTTTCAGGTTAACTCATTAGGGTTTATGTTGTAAGGATACAGGTTATATATGTATTTTTCATCATGGTTCCTTCCTTTGCTCCCTAACTCCCTTCCCCAATCTAATGCACAAAACTGGAAAGATCAGTTTTAACAGCCAAATGCTTGTAGATGGTGCTTGAGAAAGTACTCAATATATTTCTTTAAAAAAAAACACATTTTTATTGATTTCAGAGGAGAAGGGTGAGTGACAAAGAGATAAAAACATCAAAGATGAGAGAGAATCATTGATTGGCTGCCTTCTGCATACTGGGGATGTGCCCTTGATGGGAATCAAATCATGACCTCCTAGTTCACGGGTTGATGCTCAACCACTGAACAACACCAGCTGGGCTCTTTTCTTTTTTAAAATAATAGTTTACTGATTTTTAGAGAGAGAAAGAATGGGGAAGGGAGATACAAACATTGATGTGAGAGCGCAATACCAATCAGCCGCCATCTGGGGATCAAGCCTGCAACCCAGGCACATGCCCTTGCCCAGGGATCAAACTGGCAAAACTCTTGGTGCATGGAATGGCACTCAACCAGCTACGACACACCAGCCGGGGCTGGACAGATCTGGGTTACCACGCTCCTTGTTGACTTCCTCTTACAGCTTCCATGTGTGGAAACTGACCTGCTTCTGTGATAGGAGTTTCACAGGAAGGAAAGGGTCAGGTCAGGACTGGAAAAGCAGTCAGCGGGCTCGGGAAACAAAGCTCCCCACGGAGTCAGATCTCAAGTTCTTTCCATGCCCACTGACCAGAACGAGAGGAACCAGCCTGCCTAGGTCCACTTTTCTCACACGACAAACGAAATTCAAACATTAATTCTCTTAGCGCCATCTCGAAATTATCTGATTGCATCACACCTCTTCAAGAAGCTGAGCTCTCTCTACAGGGGATTTCTGTCTTTTCCCCAAAGTAAATAATCTCTTGGAGGCAGGCGAACCTAGATTTCTAAATGCAGAAACTCAAATCTTGCAAAGCCAGTTGACAGCTCTGGGCAATATTCCTGAGGAAAGGACTTTTTTGGGGAAGATTTCATACTATTTATTGTTTTTAGTGGTCATGTACTAAATTATGGGGATTTAAAAAACGTGTGTACTGGCTGTGCACCTTACCATTCTATGTACAGAAGCAGAGTCTAGAGAGAGAAATCTCAGCGTCTTACTCTGCAGACTAGTAAGGAGCCGAGCACTCCTTCCCTTTGGATCCACCAGAAAGAAGTAGGTGGTGATAATAAATTGGAACAGGTGGCCTCAATGTTGGTTTCTGTGCTAATGCTGCCCCCTAGAGACAGGAAAGTATAAAGGCACCGAGACCAGGCTTCCACTGCTTGGGAGAGAGCAATGCTGAAGAGGTATGACCGGGAAGGAAAGCCAGCCAGCCATGACTGCCTGCATGTTACTACCACGGGGAGCAGGACTCTAAAAATAAAGGAAGAGGTCAATGGTCAATGCTTCCAGGAATACATACAGGTTCTTTTGTTTTCCTAATCTCACCGGAGGGTATTTTCTCCATTGATTTTCAGAGCGTGGGAGGGGAAGAGACAGAGAGAGAACCATCAAAGTGAAAGAGACACATTGATTGGTTGCCTCCTGCACTCCCCAACCCTATGGATCGAGCCTTGCAACTGAGGTACGTACAGTGCCCTTGATCGGAACTGAACTGTGACCCTTCAGTCCATAGGCCAACACTCTATCCAGAGCCAAACCAGCTAAGGCTAAAAGTCCTATTTTACCTTTACTGGAATAACACGTACAAAAATACCAATTCCTATATAGCCGTTAATCAAATACTGATGACTATTTCTCTCAAATGCCCATTTATATAAAAGAATCATTGGGATGCTATCAGCAGCCCCCAAGGCAATGCCAGAAGGTGGACACTTACGTCTTAAGGAGAAAACTACCGAAGGAAGAATGCTAGTGCTGGGTGCAGAGAGGAAATCACTCACAACTATAACGTGGGGGCTGGGGAAGACCTCTCTAAGAAAGGGTGTTTAAGCAAACACTTAGGAGAGGTGATGAAGTGAGCCTGGTGGTGTCTGGGGGAAAGAATCTGGGCTGAGTAAGAAATAGTGAGGAGTGAGGCAGAAGGTCAATAAGAGCTGAATGGAAGGCGGGTGTCTGGGTCCTGGCGGTGATGATGACTGTGGCATGTGCCCACAGTAAACAAAGGTTAACAAGGATTTTCATGACTTGGGTCCAAAGCACCCTTCTATGCTGGCACCCCTTTTCATGGAGAGCTCCCACATCTCTGCACTTCACTCAAAGGCTTGAAAGGGCGGGAGGGTAGAGGCTGTAGCTAAGCCCCACCCACAGGGTTTGCGGACAGCAGACACTCAGCACAACAATATATGTTTGTGTAAGCGAAGTTACTCATTAGATACAATTTTTAAACTGTGAACTGCAACCCACTGGTGGGATGTGAATGCATTTTAGTAGACAATGACCGGTGGTGGTTTTTATTTATTTATTTGTATTTTAAACCAGAAAAGATACTAGAGTGCATTCCACATGTCAGGTATTTACTTTGTAAAACTACTTTTTCAGTTATACATACGTATATGTATGTACATTTATATATGTATTAGGTTTATGATAACATATATCATTACTACAGAGATCAGACAAAACAATTTGAAAACCATTAACTTAGAATTCATTGATTCATTGATTCCAAAACCTAAAGTTTCTTTCAAGGATAAGAGAGGCTCTTTCTCATAATAGGAACTCCCAGGGGCCA
Organism: Murina feae; assembly: GCA_004026665.1. NCBI lineage: Eukaryota > Metazoa > Chordata > Mammalia > Chiroptera > Vespertilionidae > Murina > Murina feae. The sequence continues at coordinate 8,373 of PVJC01050742.1, read as the reverse complement.
CTGTGAGGAGTTGAAAAATGGCCCACCTCCGTTTTCCCTAACGGGCATGTTCTCAGTGAGCAATATGCCTGAGAGTCGGAAAGGACAGCGTGCAGGAGGGCTCGGGAGCAAAGCAACGCATTAGGAAGTGGGGGCTCTAATAACAGACCATTCCAAACTGTAAAAAATAAACATTGCTAGAACTTGGGCAGAAACGAGCCCAACCAGACCTCTGCTCACTGCAAGGAGACTCTCAGACTTCCCGGAAGGTGGGCCCGGGAGGAGCAGCCAGCAAAGCCAGCTCTCCCTGCTCGCCTGCTGTTACCACTTCCTGCAAGAGAGGCTCCAGGCCTCAGGAAAACCAAAGGCTGCACCTCCCACTCAGGACCGCATCTCTATTCTGACGGTGTCAGCTAACAGGTGCTGGGGGGAGGCAGACAATAAGGGTCCCTCACCCGGCAGAACTGGGAGAGAAGGTGCTGTCTCCCTTGGTGTTAACAGGAGAAATGCCACCTATTTCTTGGGGGAGAGAGACAAGTGGCCCAAGAGGCAATGCCAGTCAAGCAGGAGGGCGTAACGGCCAGTGCAAGTTCCAACAGAGCTTATGAAAAGGGGCTCACGCTCTCCACTCCGAGGGCGAGGGAACTGCACCGCAGCTCATATCTCTGGCTCTGTCACAGCCACCATCCTGCAGCGCTGACAACAGGCCATGGGAAGACTGGCCCTTTCTCCCTGCCTTGGGTTCCCTCTCAGATGTGCCTCTGGGGACAGCATGTACTGGAGGGACGACCTAAGTATCTGTGTGACTAACGTCGCATTCTGTTGTCTGTCTCATGTGGTCCTGGTTTGGGCCAGTGTGGAAAACCAGCTCTGCATGAGGATAGGCAGACAGAACCCTGGCCTGGCGTCCATCGTCTGTGCATCAGAATCACTGCGGCTGCTGCAGGGAGGGGCAGGTTCTGAGACAGTGGCCCTGGGGGGCCCAGGCCCAGCTTTTTGGAACTGGTAGAGCCTGTGCGCACCTCAACCCCAGCCCTGCCTCCTTGTGGGGAGGCCCTGCCTTGGTGGCTTTTCCTCTAGGACAGTCATGACTGTTATCTCTGTGATTTTGCTTTCCCTCAAGAGAAGAGCGAATAAATGTTAATTAATGTCCCTTACCCAATAGGCTGCCTAGTTTCCTTGGATGGATTCCTGAGTAGACTTAGCCAAACTTAAAAAGAAAGGTTTTCTTTTCTGCCCGCTTAATGTCAGCCTAGGTCTGACGACACACTGTGACCACTTAAACGGAAAGACCAGGCCCTGCATACAGGCCCAGGCAGCAAGGACAGAGGCCATCTTATCAGCATCCTCCCCCAGCCCAGATGGGCAACAGGCGGGGAGATTTATTCAGCTGGGCCTGGACTAGGCTGGCCAGGTGGGGTGCAGGAACCCCTGCGGTCTCCTCCTCATGACTAACGCACAAGTTCAAACGACCTGCCAGGTCCTGAGCAGCTGTCAGTTAAGAGAGGGGGAGCCGTGTTCCTGCTCAGGAGTCAGCAGGGGATGGAAGAAGCTGGTGCAGGTGTCCTAGGTGTTCAGGGGAGGGGCCTGGGAGGCTGCACAAAGGAGCGGTCTGGCTGAGACTCCGGGGGAGGAAGAGTGGCCCAGGAGAGGATGGAAGGTGCTACAAGCACGAACGTGGAGACAGGAGAGCGCCTGGCTAGCGCAGAAACTCAACTGTGGCTGGAACAAGCTGCTGGGAGGAGGACTGTGTGGCCCAGGAGAGCCAGGGCCAGATGTGTGAGGCTTCTAAGGGGCGTCCTGAGAGCCAGGGGGCGCTACTGGGGGCTTAAGATGGGGAGCATGTGTCTTTGCTTGGACACTGCTAACGTGCTCTCCTGGCCAGAGGTGCTCGAGTTTCTTTCTCTGGATTCTATCGCTTGAACCTTGGGGATCCCTTGGTCAGAAAACCTACACAATTACTGGTATTTCCTGGGCTTTAGCCTAAGAAGCTGCAATCTATAGGTTTGTTGTGTCTTAACAAGAGACATGGATTGGTGTCTATTGGCCTCTCCACCCACTCCCGGGGGGGCTTCCCCTCTGCTCTACGTGGACCTGCTGAGACCAGGTTATTGAACAATTTGTCACCAACACCAAACCTCACCTGTGGGCAGTACTGTATCTGGCACAGCCCTACCTCTGAGTGGGAGAAGTAGTTAAATACCCAGTAATTGCTAAGATTCTTCTGAGCCCCAAAGAATAAAACAGGGCCTCTGCCTGCCTGCTTACATATGGTAATTAGTGTGGTGGGACCAACGGAGCAGTGGGCTGGGAAGGGCTTTGTGGAGATAACAGGCCCTGAGGAGGAGAATGGGGAAGGATGGCACCGTCCCACTGCCCCAGTCCTGCCTGCCCGGCTGCTGCAGCTTCAGTGGTGCTCCTGGAACACAAACGGCATCCTGGGCATGCCGAGAGGCAAAGGAAGTGGACAGGCGTACAACTGGGAAGAGTAGTTTTGAGCTAGAAAAAGCCGGTCCAGTCAAAGCCGTATTATTCTCTTGGAAGAATGGCACTTCAGGCCTAACAACCAGGAGAGAAATCAAGGTCTCACAAACACCGTCTAGTATGAGAACAGTGACGTTCAGAAAACCACCGGCCTTCCTTGGGCCTCAGGTTCAAAGCACTTCCCCCTCCAGCCATTATCCCATGCTGTTATTGACCTTGGGCCTCTGACCAGGTGTGTCCACCAGCTGGGGTGCTCCAAAATGGGACCAGTCAATGCTGAAATAATCTCATCCAAGGCCCACATTCCCAGTGGGTAGGGGTTATTTCTTAAAGACAAAAGCAAGCCAAAACGAACTGAACCAAATTAAATTATCTTCTTAAAAAATCTAACTGGTGGCCTAATTTAAGTAAAATACCACTACAGAAAATACACACATGCATGGACTTCCCACCCATTTTGAGGGCACTCTGACACAGCGTATAGAGTGGGAAATGATTTTATTTTGTCTTGGCATTATTTCTAACCTGTTGAGGTGTTCATTTCAGCAAATGCATGTTACTTAGAGATGCTGAACTCACACTGCCACGGTGTCAATCACAGAGTCCCCAATTATTCCGTTTCCCTCGCCTGTGAACACTGGCACAGGAAGGTGAACATGAGATAAGGTCTGCCCCTTGGAGGATGTGATTGCTAATGATACATCTGCATTCTTTTGCATTCTTGAGATTCTTCCAAGCTTTCTACTATGATGGAGGGGGAAAGGGGAAAGCTCTTGATATATATAAAAGGGAATGAAATATAAGATCCAGTCCATGATTCAAAGGCCCGTCAATCCCAGGGAAGTTAAGGTGGTAGCACAGAAAGTAGCAGCTCTGGCACCTTTAAAGGGCACTGTTTCTAAGTGCCTGTTCTGTAAGTTTTGGGTAGATTATAATAACAGCAAGCACTTAATAGAGGTATTGTTCTAAGCTATCAATCCATCAATCACACCTACACTCAGGATCCTCCGTTTAGAAAGAAATAACTAAGAATCAGTCTGTGGTGCAGTCACTGTGGAAAACAGTATGGAGTTTCCTCAAAAAGTTAAAAATGGAATTTCCATTTGACCCAGTAATCTCAATTCTAGGAATATGCCCCAAGAAAACTGAAACACCAGGAAAGGACATATGCACCCCTATGTTTACAGCAGCACAATTTAATAATAGCTAAGATCTGGAAACAGCCTAAGTGCCCATCAGCAGATACGTGGATTAAAAAACTGTGGTGTATCTACACAATGGAATACTATGCTGCTGTAACAAAGAAAGAACTCTGACCATTTGCAACAGCATGGACAGACCTGGAGAGCATTATGCTAAGTGAAATGAGCCCGTCCGAGAAAGATAAATATCACATGATCTCACTCATTTGTGGAATATAATGAACAACGTAAAGTGATGAACAAAATAGATGCAGAGACAGAGAAACATGGAACAGACTGTCAAACCTCAGAGGAAAGGGGGGGGTAGGGAGGGCAGTAAGAGATCAAAGGACTTGCATGCATGGATATTAGCATAACCAATGGACATGGACATGGACACTGGGGCAGTGGCGGCTTGTCCTAGGGAGTAGGAGTGGCCAGGGAGGGTTGATGGGGGGAAAAAGAAGACATATGTAATACTTTAAACAAACAAAAAACAAAACAAAATAAAAAATCAGTTTGGAATTTGGCCACTCAATTGCTAATACTGGGGGCTAAGAGTGAACAACTTATCCCTGGTCTGGCATTTACTGTCCACTGTCATAGGAGTGTTGCTCAGGAGGAGGTCACATATGCTGAGACCATCAGGGTTACTGACTGAATCAATCCCCAGTGAAGTTCAGGGTCAGGGTATCCTGGAATGTGAAGGAGCTGGATAACGAGTTTCTTGTTCCTTTCCCAGTTCCTGTGGCGGCCGGTGGGTCCTCTTTTACATACAACAGCACACAGTCTCATGCCCCAGTCTCGATGCAAGACCACGCCTGACGATCAGTCACCAGGTCTGCACCTGTCCTTCTGCTAGTAACTGCAATCTCTACCTTCTACCTGACTCCTGTCTTGACCTCGAGGTGCTGGAGTTGCCTCTCAGTTCAGATATGCACTGGGGTGCGGGCTTGCTTGTGAACTGGCGAGCATCCCAACAAAGCCAGAGTCTAGGCTTACTGCATCTGTGAGGCACTGGGGTCCTCTGCTGGCTGCCTGCTGTAACTGTTAGCTTCTCACTAGACCAAGAAAATGGCATTTTCTGGCTATAAAATCCAGACTGTGCCCGAGTTGTATGCTGTTGTTCAGAGGCAAATGAAGAGACAACTCAGACACTACAGCACTCAAATGTTTCTTGTTACCATACCTAATGCAGAAACCTCTCTTCTGTCAGGAAATCTACTATCTGGGACCAGAATCTGAACTCTAATCCTGTTTTATCTTCCATCATTTATCTAGAGTATTTTCGGGGCGGGGGGGCCCTCCTTGCCTTTAAACAGGTGTCACATCCTATAGCTACAGAGAAACGTCTGGATTGCCATGTCTCCAACAGCTTCTCAGCTTCTGGAAGGAAACCATGAGCCGTGTCCCGGGACCCCTCTCTCTCGAGTTTATCCCAGGTTTTCTCAGAGCCTCAGGGTCAGGCAGCGCCTCACCACCAAGCAGCCTGACTGACCATGTCAGGACCCTTTCTCTGTTCTCACTCACCAACGTCAGCTTCAACTTGGGACAGTTTTCTGTCTGGCATGCTGGCCAAGCCTCATTGGTCACACTTACCTGGTCAGCTTATAATGCTTAGGTCAAAGTGTCCAATCAACACCACCCCGCAAACCTGATTTTACAAACAAAAACCAGACCCAGAACAAGAGCGCAAAAGACCAAGCTCAAACGCAAGTTCAAAGCTGAGACAGGATTTGTGTAGCCTCAAAGGGTGGTGGCCCCAGGGGTCTTCTCAAGAGCTACAAAAGCGACCAGAGATGACAAACTCCGAGCCAACAGCAGCTTTGATGGAACTCGCGCACACATGCTCACACACGCTCCCTCCCGATGGTGGCCTCACAGCGCGCCCTTTTGTTTGGGTTCTTTCTCACACTCCAGCTGCTCTCCTCCTCATGGCAGAGCTAATCCCGAAGTGCCTGGGTGGGGCTCAATGGTTGAGTGTCAACCTATGAACCAGGTCACGGTTCGATTCCAGATCAGGGCACAGTCCCAGGTTGCGGGCTCCATCCCCAGTGTAGGGTGTGCAGGAGGAAGCTGACCCATGATTCTCTCTGCAACAATGATGTTTCTCTCTCTCCCTCTCCCTTTCTCTCTGAAATCATTAAAGTATATATATAAAGAAATGCCTGCACTTGATGGGGGGGGGGGGTAAGAGGGGATAAATGATGATGGAAGAAATAGTTGTACTTGAAATGCCAGCATAACTGTCCAGCTGGCGAAGGACAACTTGAGAGCACAGTGGGTGCCATGCTCCAGGACAAACTGTTCATCTGTTTCCCCTTTTCTAAACTGCAAAGCTGTCATGTTCTGTACCTATGTCTGGCCCACATTTTTTTTTGCTCAAGTTGGAACTGCAAAAATTCCTATTTGTTTTGCTTCCTTTAGAATCGTCGCAAATCAGTCCTTCACAGGTGCCAACGTCCCTCTGGAAGGGCAGCCATGCAGCACATGTTACTGTTCAGCTTGGGGCTCAAAAACAGACAGCACTTTTCCTTTTAAAATAACGAGCATGCACCGGAGGAAGGATAACCATGTGAAACCCTTCAGAAAGAAATTTGGAATTAGTTTGAGATTCTTAAAAATAAAACCCGATTATCTTGGACCCCAGAGTCCTACTATAGGGATCTATCCTCAGGAATAAAATTCTGCAAAAGAAAAGGCTTTATGTACAAGGCCATGCATTACGTTATTTGTAGCAGCAAAAATGGACAACACCCTACATTTCCAACTCAGGGATACATGTAAGTCAATCAAAGCACACGTGTTTGATGGAATGAGAGCCATGCATGACAGGTTTACAAACCGCGTAAGAATGTAGCCCTGTCTGTTGCTCAGTGGTTAGAGCATCAGCCTGCAGATCAAAGGGTCATGGGTTCAATTCCTGGTCAAGGGCACATACCTCTGTTGCAGGTTCCTCAGCCCTGGTAGGGACATGTGCAGGAGTCAGTCAATCGATCTCTCTCTCTCTCTTCCTCGCCCTCTCCCTCCCTCCCATTTTTTCTAGAAATCAATGAAGAAAATATCCACTGGTGAAGATTAAAAAAAGAAGGCAGAAGGCAGTTATGCCATGCTAAGCAAAAAACAAACACACAAGGCACAGTATTATCCATATGGAATGACTACAATCACATGGCAAAAACCAAATGCCTGGCCCTGGCAGGTGTGGCTGTGTTGGTGGGTGTTTACTGTCCTGTGCACCGAAAGATCGTGGGTTCAATTCCCGGTCAGGGCACATACCTAGGTTATGGGTTTGATCCTTGGTCGGGGTGTGTGTGTGGGAGGCAACTGATGGATGCTTCTCTCCTACATGGATATTTCTCTTTCCCACTTCCTTCCTCTTTCTCTGAAATCAATGAAAAACATATCCTCAGGTGAGGATTAAAAAACAAACAAATGCGGGACCAAGAGCTAAAGCTGCATGGTGGAAGGATCAGGGGACAGGGGACCAGAGGGGACCAGGGGACCTGAGCAAGTCCTGCCCTCTGCTTCTTCATCAATGAAAATGGCGAAGTAAGTACCTGGTAAGGTCTCTTTAAAGAGAAATGAGAAAATGCATGTGCGCAATAAATGGCAGCAGTGACAGAGAGACAGGCGGTGCCGTCACACTCTTCGCTACACCCTGAGGTAGGCGCCAGAGGCATACGGGCATTGTGATCTCCATTATTTCACTAGAAAGTTACAATTCTGGCCCTGCAATTCGCAGGTGTGTAATCGGTGTAAGCCCTGAGCCCCAGTGCCCCATCTGGTAAAATGGGGATAATGCCACTGCCCCTTTCAGGGTTATTCTAAGGGTGCGGAATAGTTTTAAAATGCTTTGCACAGCAGCAGATAATCAATAAATTGTACAGTTACTACTGGAGGGGGTGGCAGTTAGATCAGTGTCTTGGGACAAAATCGTAAAAAGCTCAGGATGAGCTCAGCAGTTTACAGCCTGGTTACTCCCGCCATTATCAGAGTCAAACAAGAGATAGGATTTTCCAGTCTCATTCTGGATGGCGATGGGGTAGTTTTGTTTGAGGAATTATGGTAACATTATGCTATGACAAGGTACATATAGTAACTTAAGGGCTAGATAAAGGTAGATGGTGATGTGTGAGGAATAAGCGGCCCAAAGCAATTCTACCTGGTTAGTAGCTGGCACTGATCTTTGATGGCTGAACATGAGTTTCCATTAGCTGGGCTTCCTAAGCTGAACCCACGCATTATAAAAAGAAAAAAAATCCCGAGGTTCAAACTCCGGTCTGATTTTGTTACCTCTGGCCTGCTCCATCCAGGAAGCACCAGCCACACTCCTGCTGTCCAAAGCTCCCTGTGGTTTCTGGAAACGCACGCCTGGTTATGTCAGTGGCCGTGAAGACTACCTCAGTGACCCTGTATGTCCCCCGTTCCACTCAGGCCCAAGTGCCTGCGACCCTGGTTGCTGAGTAGCAGGGGAGGGAGGGGATTCTTCCAGTGGGCCTGTTACAGTAATTATTTAAGAGTGTGTTAGTTAGGTGTATGAAATGTATTAAATAGAGTGTGGTTATAGTAATTATTGGAGAGTGTGTGAGTTAGGTGTATGAAATGTATTAGATAGAGTTTGGTTATAGTAAATATTGGAGAGTGTGTGAGTTAGGTGTATGAAATGTATTAGATAGAGTTTGGTTATAGTAATTATTGGAGAGTGTGTGAGTTAGGTGTATGAAAT
>PVJC01050741.1:0-11719 GCA_004026665.1 Murina feae | reverse complement strand
GAAGGGTTATGGGTTCAATTCCTGGTCAAGGGCATGTCCTGGTTAGCACACGTTTGGAAGGCAACTGATTGATGTGTCTCTCACATTAATATTTATCTCTCTCCCTTTCTCTCTCTCTGTGTCTCCCTCCTCCTTTCCACTCTCTCTAAAAATCAATGGAAAAAATACCCTCGTGTAAGGATTAACAAACATTTTAAAAATTAAAATTTTTTTTAAAAAATTGAGAAAGGGGAGAGTGAAGGAGAGGTGGAGAGAAAAAGTCGCAAAAGCAATCATTAGTGCTGCTTATTAGCAAGATCACCATTATTGTGGAGATACATGAATTCACTACTAGTTAACTTAAAACTAATAAATATTTAATTCACCTAATTTGCTCTTTTCTATTCCCATTCATTGCAAGCAGACTTTCTATATCTGAGAAAATGAGCTTGTCATGAAGACCATATTAAAATTTCTCTGACAGTTTACCATATTTCTCATTGTAAGTGAACAAATCCATGTTCTCACTTCATTTTCTCAATACTAAAATTTGTTTTATTTTATTTTTCCTCTAAGAAATTATCCAATTTCCTCAAATGACAAAATTTATATTCTAGGTCTATAAGACTAAAGGCCAGTCGTAAAAATCAATTCTCTATAAAATTTTGTAGGAAAGAGTTTTCTTCTACCTTAGAAAACATTATAACCATTTTCTATTTCAAAATTTCTGGAAGAAATTACAAGGCTTTTAGCAACTTTAAGAGAAACAGGAAATTAACTATTACAATAGCAATATAGCATTATCAGTAGGAGCGTCATTTCAAATACTTTTAAGCCAAGTTTGATCAAATGGCATAATATAATAGTTACCAGCCAGAATTTAATGAATTTAATACCTTCATTCCAGGACATGAAAGTATATCATATCACTATGCTATTTAGAAAAAAAAATCGCAATAAACTCATCTTAGAAAGCTAAATTTCTTAAGTCAAATTGCATTAAACAATAAACACATAATGAGATTATTTCACAGCCATCATTATTTTGTAACTTGTGCCAAGAAAAAATAAAATAAAATTAGTAAGTTTGGCCTTGCCTCAAAATTTAGTTGCCAATTCCTTTCAAGGGACCACACTAACAAGATGGAAGCTCTAAGAGTCTCTAATATTGCATTCTGCTGCCTGCTGCATTGCTGAGTGAATATTGTGGTTTTGACAACTCAGTAAAGTAGAATAGAATCTGCCTCTTGGAGAAGGATGACTCTAATTGCCATCAAATAATGTCAAGTGCAGACACCTTTATAAACAATCAAATAGTGGTGGTCAATTCAGAGCAACTGACTGCCCTCCTTTTCTGCAGAGTCCACATTAGATTAGTGTAGTACACTAGAGGAAGTGAAAGGGAAAACATGATAGATCACTTTCACTGTCTTACAGGATTTTTAACCAAGCTATTTATTTCCTAGTTGCGAGACTTCTCAGCTGAATTACAACCCTGAATTACAACTTTCAAACCAAATGAAAGAAAATATAACAAAATGTACCACAGGTTTACATTTCCAAAATCATCATAACATGTAACTGAAGGAACATAAAAATCCTGTTCTAATTTCAGTATTGTAATAAACTCAGATTACAAATAAATGTCTGTCCTTTTCTTTTTAAAAAATGTTTGTTTGCTTTTGTTGTTTTTTTTTGAGAAAGGGCGAGGGTGAGAGAATCATCGACGAGAGAGAAACATTGATTGCTGCCTCCCTCCTACTAGGGATCAAGCCCTTTCTAAACTTCAGCTTCCAACATCAAATAAAAATCACAATACCAATTTGGTAGTATTCTTAAGGCCTCTTACAATTATATTAATTCAATCTCCATAAAACATGCCTGACACTGAAGATATTCAAAGCAGAAAAGCAAAGATGTTTTTGATACCTGAGCTTTCCAAAGAGTTACGTGACACAACAAATCAAGCAAAGGACTTTATAAAAAAAAAGCTACGGGAACAAAAGCAAACCACCTGACTTCTCTGAGCCTCGGACACTTCATCTAAAAACACTGATCGTTTAGCATAATTCTATTTGAAGGGCCCTGCAACTACAAGAATCTGAGTGTCACGGAGACGAAAATAAAAGAGCCAAGTGGGTCAGAAAACAGGAAACTGCAACCCCGTTTAGAATTGAACTATTAGCTACAAAGAGTAGAAATAACAGAAAGATACAGCCAAAGTCTTTCCTTCAGAAAAATGAAAAGAAGCCACCAGAGTAATTATTTTAGCCTAAATCTTTAAAACGTCAAAAAATAAACTGCAACTTCTAGTTAACATATCAAATGAACATACATATTTACCTCTACTTCTTCCTCAAACCTAACACAACTTCGAAGGGATAAGAAAGGCAGAGGAGAGAAGAAAGCAATCGCAACAAAATTCTGGAAGCTGACAAACACAAAAACAAGCAGCAACTGGCTTGGGAGACTAAAGAAAGCTGTATCCCAAGCCAGCGGTGGGAAATAACTCAATTCCCACTACAGGCGAGCTCAATAATTGGAAGCACCAGTGCCTCAGAGAGTGAGGATAATATTAGGACTAAAGCAAGATTGGGTAACTGTGTCAGAAGCAGTCAGACACACAGGGCGCCTCGTCCTCCTGTCCCAATCAAGAGCTTATAACCCCCTCTCTCAGCTCAACAGAAGACGAGATTTCTCTAGACTGGGGATCCTGACACAGCTGAGAATGGAAATGCCATATACAAGCACACCTCATTTTATTGTGCTTCACTTTATTGTGCTTCACCGATGTTGCCTTTTTTATAAAATGAAGGCAAGACCCACTATCAGCAAATATATATATATATATATTTGCAGGGGTCTGGAATCAAACCCACAATATCTCCGAGGTATACCTGTACAACCTGGGAGATTAAGTGAAAGTCTACTTAGCAAATGGTGAGACACACTGTTCCAACCATGATGGTTAAACTCATAACAGACCAACCCACCTCCAAAAAGAATCATAAACACCGAGTAAAATATATAAAACAACAGACAGAAGTTGAGGGGCTATAATCATTGAAAGATAGGAATATACTAGTAAGTCCCATATTTACCCCAGCCTTTTTCCTGAAGTCATTTTCCAAATTGTGGCAAGCAGAATGGAGCTTAAATAGAAAGCTGCAGTCTTAACAGGCTGAGGAGAGAGTGGTTTAGAGCCGCCAAAATCCTGGAGAGGAGGGGAAAAAACTGGTTAGCTCTAGAGTCTCATAATCTGCATAGCCCTAGCTGGTTTGGTTCAGTTGGATGGGCGTCAGCCTGCGGACTGAAGGGTCCCAGGCTCGATTCTGGTCAAGGGCACATGCCCAGATTGTGGGCTCGATCCCCAGTAGGGAGTGTGCAGGAGGCAGCCCATTAATGGTTCTCTCTTATCATTGATGTTTCTCTTTCTCACCCTCCCTCTTCCTTTCTAAAATCAATATATATTTTAAAAATATATTTTAAAAAGAAATAAAAATCTGCATATAAATTCCTCTCTTGTCAGCCCATTCCTAAATTGTGCACACAGAGGGCAAGAATAAGACTGGCTAGTCCTAACAAAGCTAAAAACAATCCTCAACAGGATCAAGGTTATCAGCTGATACTCCCATCAGCTTGCCAGAATAAAACAGCGATTTTTGGAGGATAAATGTTCCAGAAACTTTGAAACCTTTCATTCACAAGTTCCAGCATCCAGTTAATAATTATGAGACATGTTTTTTAAAAAAGCAGAGAGCCAAACAACCAAAGGAAAAGAAAAAACACACACAACAGACTTGCAAATGACTCAAATATGGAGTTATCAATAGGGTATTTTAATGACCATGATTAATATGTTCAAGAAAATAAGAGAGAGAGAGATGAACAAAGTGATTTTTTTAAGATGGAGAATTTTTTTAAAAGATTTTAAAGATGGGAGAGTCTCAACAAAACTGAAATTTATTTTTTAAAATTAAATGAACATTCTAGAACTAACATATCTGAAATTAAGAACCAACAGCAGATAGGATTAGTAACCTGGAAAATGAACCAATAAAAAAAAATTCATCAAAAGAACAGAAAGAAAAAGTAAGGAAAAAATAAACGGGACGGGACGGGACGGGACGGGAAGGGAAGGGAAGGGAAGGGAAGGGGAGAAGGGAAGGGGAGAAGGAAGGAGAGAAGGAAGGAGAGAAGGAAGGAGAGAAGGAAGGAGAGAAGGAAGGAGAGAAGGAAGGAGAGAAGGAAGGGAGGGAGGCAGGGAGGAAAGAAAGGAAGGAAGAAAGGGAGGGAGGGAGGGAGGGAGGGAGGGAGGGAGGGAGGAAGGAAGGAAGGAAGGAAGGAAGGAAGGAAGGAAGGAAGGAAGGAAGGAATAAAAGAAGGAAGGAAAAGGAAGATTCGGTATCAGAAAGATTTAAATTCTTAAATCTCTAAATTTAACTCTGTCTTCATAGAAAACAAAAGCTTTGGGGGTTAAGATTAGACAAACTGATTTTAAAGTTAACATGAAAAAAGCAAAAATAGCCAGAGAAATACCTGGGGGTGGGGGAAGACCAATGAAGAAAGGTTTATTCTACTTGATGTCAAGACACATCTAAAGTTATACTAATTATGAATTGGCAAATCACAGAAAGACCATAAATATATATTAAAGTTTTAACTTGGTGGGTGACCATGGAGACATTGCAAATAGGTAGGGGAAAAATGAATTTAAAACAAATAGTATTTAGACAATTAGGTAGCAACATGGGGAAAAAAGTGAAATCCATTATTTTATTCAATTTCTACCAACTTAAATTCCAGATGAAAAAACATAAACACTAAAAACATAATAGTAATAAAATTGAACATGAAAGGATGATTTTTATGATCTTAGAGTAGAATAGCTTAGTATGACACAAACCCCAAAAGCCCTAAGGGACTAATATGACTACATAAAAATCTTGCATAACAAAAACTAGTATAAATAAAAATTCGAATGACAAAAATAAAATATCTACACCTATAAAAGAGAAACATGCAAATTGGTGTCACTACGCTACACCCACCAACCAATCAGATGAGCATGCAAAGTAACCCAACAAAGATGGCGGTTAATTTGCATCACAGGCATGGAACAGCAAAGTGGAGGCAGAGAGAAGACTAAAGGCTCCGGTGGAGTGAAGGCTGAAGGCTGAAGAGACTTGGCTTCTCCACTGTGGCCGGAATGAAGGCCTGGGTCCCGGGTGCCGGAGGAAAACCGGTGCCGGCCCCCAGGGGAAGGGAAGGCCCAGTGTACAAATCTCTTTGTACAATGGGCCTCTAGTATTTATATAATTTAGATCAAATCACCAAGAGTTCTTTTGTCTAATAATTAAAAAGCTTCTACATATTCATAGGAAAAAAATCAATAGTAAAATGGACAAAGAATTTGAAGTTAAAGTTAACAACAAAAAGGAATATAATTGATGTAACAATGTGCAAAGATATGCAACCTCACATGAAAAATACAATATAAAAGTACAAGAGATAAGTTTATGTATATTTTACCATGATAAAAGAAGTGCAAGAGATAGTGTTTTTTAGCTATCAGAATGGCCAAATTCAGAAAGTTTTTACTGGACTGTGTTGAAGAGAAATATAAGAAAACTGAATGTGGTGAAAATACAAACTGGCTTAAAAAATTAAAAATGGAACTCCCTTTTGACGCAGTGATCCCACTTCTGGGAATATATCCCAAGAAACTAGAAACACCAATCAGAAAGGACATATGCATCCCTATGTTCATAGCAGCACAATTTACCGTAGCTAAGATTTGGAAACAGCCTAAGTGCCCATCAACAGATGAATGGATTAGAAAACTGTGGTACATCTACACAATGGAATACTACCCTGCTGTAAAAAGGAAGGAGTTCTTACCATTCGCAGCAGCATGGATGGAACTGGAGAGCATTATGCTAAGCGAAATAAGCCAGTCAATGAAAGAAAAATACCACATGATCTCTCTCCCTTATGGATAATAAAGAACATTATAAGCTGGTAAACAAAAATAGATACAGAGGCAGAGCAGCATCAAACAGACTGTCAAATTACAGCAACAAGGACAGGGAGGGTTGGGGAGGGGAGCGTAATAGATCAACCAAAGGAATTTTATGCATGCATTTAAGCATAACCAATGGACACAAAACACGGGGGGGGGGGGGGGGGGGGGGGGGGGGGGGGGGATGGGAAGGGCAGGGGAAAAAAAGAGATATATGTATTAATCTTTGTAATACTTTTTGCAATAAAAAAATTAAAAAAGAAAAGAAAAGTAAAAAGAAACATAAAAAAAAAGAAAATACAAGCTGATACAAATACTAAGGAATATTAATTTGGCAATATCTACCAAAATTATAAATGTTCAGTTATTTTGACCCAGAAACTCCATTTATAGGAATTTACCCTATAAACATTTTCAAATGTATGAAAATGAGACATGTACAAAGTTATCCTTTGCAGCATTGTTTGAAATGGCAAAACTTAAATATCCACCCACAAGTCAAAGAGAAAGACGAAACATTTATATAGATATAATTTCTAAGTACCAGAATAACAAATAGTTCATACTCCCCTTTGTGTATTAAAAGGAAATATACATGTATGTGTTTCTACTTACATTTATTTATATATACAGTATGTGTATAAATATATAATATATATATATCTACACTTATAAAAGAGTAATATACAAATTGGTGTCACTCCGCTACACCCACCAGCCAATCAGAGCGACATGCAAATTAACCAGCAAAGATGGCAGTTAATTTGCATACACAGGCCCCAGCAAAGACTAAAGACAGCATAGAAGGAAGCCAAGTGCTGCCGAAGGGAGCCAAGGGGCGAAGAATGGAACGGAGCCGAAGCAGTGGAGACGGTGAAGAAGGGAGGGAGAAGGGAGGGAGCCGAGGCGGGCTTCGCTCCCTTCTCTGCTTCACTCTGGCTCAGGAAGCCCTATTCTTGCAGGAATCTTCCTGCAACGGGCCTCTAGTATATATATAAAACCCCTACATGTATACACACACACATAGTTGCTTGTATCGGTTAAGTAATATATCTGAAGAAATACAAAATAAAATGGTAATTTGGCTGCTTTCAGGGAAGAGAACTGAGTAGAGAAGATTTTTTTAAACTACATAAATATATTATCTATTCAAAATAATACATTAAACTGAAGAAGAATAACTACTGATAGAAAGAAGGTTACCAAAATCAATTTTTCTGGTTAAAATCCTTGAAGAGTTCTCCATTTCCAAACTTCTGATCCTGACATCCAACATTTTTTAATTGGTATCACTATGCTCTCTCCCCTGCCTCCCAAACATATCTTGCCTCTTGTCAAATTGGACATCTTTTCTCAAATTTTTCTAAAATTTTCTCTAAGCCATAAATAAGCAATGATTGACATAATAAAGTTATTTGCACCAAATATAAAAAATGTCAGAGTATATGAATGAAAAACCTTAGCCCCACCCATCTCAAACATTAAGTCACTTCAGCTATATAACGGACAGGATGTCCTAAAGGGAACATTGGTAAAGGAATGTCAATAGATTCCTTATGGTGCCGTCCGCAGCTACAATCCATACATACAATTCTCCCAAAACAGTAATTACCATTTGGGACTATGGGAGAGGGTCTATTTATCTTCTCAGTAACGAAAGTCCCTGCCTTATTTTTCATTACTCAAAAAAGCAGAAAGCAAAAGTAAGATTTCTACTAGACACCCCCCACCCCCAAATACTTGTTTTTCTTCTCTGTAAGTCTGTCTATTCAGGCAACAATTAATGGCTTCCCTAGTGGAAACTACCAACATGTAAATAATCTACATTCAGGAAATGGGGTCATGATCATGACTTAGGAGGCAAAAGAGTAGACAGAGTAAAATTTACTTGGAATTCAATGTCAACGTATTATTAAAATGACCTCAAAAGAACTCCTGTGGCCAAGTTCCACAAACCTTACTAAACTAGTGGTGCCTTTTACTGTACAAAAACCTGTTTTCCCACAAAATAGGCTCCTTACCTTTCACCCAAAACAATGGGCAATTTCAAATGAAGATCTGTGGCTCTTCTCAGACCAGACAAACCTAAACTAGAAACAAAGGACTACTTCTCTCCATATCTGGCTTCCCTCCATCATCTCTCCAATACTGCTGCATCATAAGAGAAGGCTATTACTGCTTTATATTGGATATAACTTTTAATCCTTCATAAATATTTCTGATGTAACAGAATGGCAATAATTTGCTTCTTGATCTTAGAGAATAAAAATCAGGCCTGTATATATGTGAGAAATGAGTTGTGAACTCTGAGAGTGGAATTTTTAATGCCTTACATATGGAAATTGTTTCAAGTTATGGAAACTGAAATATAAGATTGCAGGCCAACCACTTGCTACTCATTTTCTAATTAAATTTATGTGTAACTTAAGACTGGAGACAACATATAAGTGATTACTTATCTGTACCAAGATCTCTATTATTTTAAGAGCTTTTTGTCTAAACAATGTCCAACGATTGTTTTGCAAGACATACTGCTCCTTAGAGAATTAACGTTCTAGTGAGAGAAGGGTCATTATTTTTCCGCGCACTTAAGGTATCCATGCAATCTCTACATGAGCAGGGTCTCCTCGTTTCCAACCCGATTTTGCCACTTTGCATACCATTCAATTGCTTCCCTCAAGTAAAACTCACCTCGGCGACACAGGACGTTAGTAGGGATAACGGTGACGACCTATGAGCAAAAGTCTCGGTGTAGCAATCTTCCTATGGGGCTTAACGAGGCAGAGGCAGAGGCACCGTCCCGCATTTCGAACGTGACATCCTGAAAGAGAAACCCAGTCTCCGACCAGCAGCTGGCAGCCCACTGTGAAGGGGGGCAGTGAGACTCCCACACCTGACAACAGCCTTTGCCTGACCGCTGGGGTTGGACTCGGCCCCAACCCGGGCAACGCCCGGTGAGGCAGGTGCACACTACGCGGCGGGCGAAACGGACTGGCTTCTGAGCCCCTTGGAAACGGCGGGCGGCCGCAGGGGGAGTGCCGCGGCTCCGCCTCCCCAACTTCAGAGCCGGTGGCTGGGGGCCGCCGCGACTGGGAGGCTACGTGCCGGCCACGCCCTCGGGCCTCGCCACGCCCGCGCTAGATTCCGGGGTGCGCAGGGAAGTGCTAGGGACCCCGGGCTAAAGACTGCAGCCGACCACCCCTTACACGCTGGAGCGAGGGCAGAAGGGGGAGCGGTCGGCGAGTCACTGGCGCTGGCGTGTGACGTCAGCGCGCTGAAGGGAGCGCGCAGTGGAGGTGGCTGGGAAAGAATGGCTCGGAGGGGCGTGTCCAGGGGCGGGGCGGGGCGTGTCGGGGGCGGGGCCAGGGCACTGCAGGCGGCACTGGTTAAGGGAGCTGGAAAGTTGAAAAGGGGAAACAGGCGTGTGGAGTTTTGAAGTAGTATGGCAGAAGTTGATTTGAAATAAAGCATACTATGAATTTGTCTCAGACATAATACACTGTAAAAATAACTTTTTCAACCGGAAGGATTTTATTTATTTAAAAATGCCACACTTTAAAAAATATAGTTTTACTGATTTCAGAGAGGAAGGGGGAGAGAGAGAGAGAGAGAGAGAGAGACATCAATGATGAGAGAGAATCATTATCAGTTGCCTCCTGCACAGCCCCCACTGATCTCCTGGTTCATAGGTGAAGGCTCAACCATTGAACAACACCAGCTGGATGGGATGCCACATTTTTTAAAGTAATTTTGCTTTAAAAGGCAAGCCTTTTTCTAATATATTTTGGATAATTGAAACAAGAAAGTAATTTTAAGTCTCAAAAAAATTTTAAGTTATAATGTGATATTCTACACCTATACATCTAATGTGTGTATAAATTCATTGTCAGCATATTGAAATGGGTGGTAGTCTAAGTACCTCTCTCCATTGCAGGACTTTCTAAGATAGAAACGTATTTCCTAATAAGGGTGTTGTCCTGGTATTCCTACAGCTGAAGCGACTTATCCCAAGGTACCGGAAATTACAAACTTGAAGCTGAAGTAGGGTGGTACAACCCCAAGGTGTATCTGTTGTACACAAGTTGTATGTAGCTTGGAGAGACTTCTGATCTTGCCCTAGACCTTAGAGGTCAAGTGATTTAGATCTTTACTTCAAAGAAATCTGTCTCCTTCCCCTTGATCCCTTTCCCAACACAACCAACACCAAGGCCTTTTTTGGGTTCTCCTGTGGGTCTTTGAATTAGCCCTCTTAGAAGACAAACTTGATTCCCACCCAGCACGTACGGTAAGTTGGAAGTTTTGGAACTTCTTTGCCAGAAGATGGCACTGCAAGTCATTCAGCCTGGCAAATTGGAGAAAATCTGCTTCAGTTGATTTACTCTTTAATCTCTGTTTTCTCACTTCTAGGCTGACCTCCTGTGACCCTTCCACCCCAGTTAGTAAATAGGAATTTTGGTGTCTGAATGCACAATAACTCTAGTTCTACCCACATCCCATTGTACAGCAAAGCAACATGAAAACATTTGCTAATTGCTAAACTAGCAAATTCCTTTTGGCTGTTTTCATGAAGAATGGTTAGATATCGCCTTAGACAATTATTTCTGCTCCTGTCATAAACTGTTAGTGGGAATTATAAACTGCTACAGTTTTTGTAGAAGGCATGCTAGCAATATGTATATCAACAAGTTCACATCTAAAAAAAGTAGGTGAAGATGTATTACGAGAATTACTATTGTTTTTATAACCAGAGAAAGTAGAAATAATGTGAATTCTAACAATAAGACCTTGACTAAATAAAATATAATACATCCAAACAATAGACTATTCTGAAGCCATTTAAAAAGATTGGGGGGGGGGAAGAAAGAGGGGAAAAAGAATTAAAGAAAAAGGGGTCATCGGGATCTATTTTTACTGACAGAAATATGCCCTTGATATATTATTGAGTCAATAAGGCAAATTACTCTAACCAGTATTACCCAATGATTTCTCTTTCTGGTTTATATACTTCTGCAAAGTTTAATATTTTTTTCTTTTTATAACAAGAATATTTGAATTTCTTTGATTCCTTTTATTTGAATACTAGAGGCCCGGTGCACAACATTTGTGCACTAGGGAGGGGAGGTCCCCTCAGCTCAGCCTGCTTCCTCTTGTAATCCAGGACCCCTCGCTTCTTACCATCCACCTGCAGTGGAGGTGGAAGAGGCTCCCGCCACTGCCTCTGCACTCACCAGCTGTGAGCCTGGCTTCTGGCTGAACAGCACTCCCCCTGTGGGAGTGCAATGACCACCAGGGGGTTGCTTCTATGTTGAGCGTCTGCCCCCTGCTGGTCAGTACATGTCATGGTGACCGATTGTTCTGGTGTTTGGTCGATTTGCATATTAGCCTTTTATTATATGGGATTTTATTGGATTTTTCTTTCAAACAACTAAAATATCTTTGCTGCTTGCAACAACCCAATAGCACAAGTACACAAAAATAAGGTCTGTAGCCTATCCACCCAAAATCACCCTATGTTCCTACAAGAGGCCAATGTTAATAGTTTTACAAATATCTACATTTTTTGTAAGTTCATAAAAACATAAAAGAGCATTTATTCATATATATTTGTTTTAATCTTTTAAAATGAGATTATAGTATACATATTGTTTTTGCAACTTGCATTTTATTAAGCAGTGTATCACGAATATCTCTAGAGTTCAACTAATTCTTTTTTTTTTT
>PVJC01050740.1:0-11721 GCA_004026665.1 Murina feae | reverse complement strand
AAATTAACTTGTTCTGTCCGGGGTCACGTCACAGCTGTCAAGTCCAGAGACAATTCAAAATAGAGCTAGCATCCCTAACCTTCTCAATAGAACTCTGCTTTCTAAGCTGTTTGTTTTGTTTTCTCTCTTCCATTTGTAGGGCCATGACACAACTGCAGCTGGAATGAACTGGGCCTTGTACCTACTGGGTTGCTATCCAGAAGTCCAGAGAACACTGGACAGTGAACTGGACAAAGTGTTTGGTATGTATGGCCCCTTCACTACTTACACGGAAGGTCCCAAGTCACTGAAGCAAATGGCATTCTTGCTCATTAAGACTGTGCAGTCGGGCCTGTTCTAAAAACACTGTGATAAGCAGGAGCGCTGCCATATGGGACCCCTTCCAGGACTAATGTCCTTTCCAAACCTCATCCATTTGTTTATGGGTATTTGCTGATTGCTTGGCATGTGACTGCACCAGGATAGATGTGGGGGCTACACAGATAAATGTCACTGTCCTCAAGGACCTCGCTGCTTCATAAGTGAAGCAGACACTGTGTAGAAAGTATCAAGTCATGGCTGTGCTTGGGGGATATGAGGAAGAAGGGGCTAACGGAGAGCAGAGAGGAGAGGTGAAGCTGGCTAGCAGGGTCAAGGAGGGCTGTTCCATATAAGATTGCTGTGGGTTAAGCTGATGGGACATACATTTCTTTTGTACACCAGGAACCTGTAGGTAAGGGGTCCTAGGCTGATGCCAATAGGGAGGTGAGAATCCTGGGCTGGTTCTTTTCTCTCTCTGTCATTTTCATCATCGTGGATTTTGTTTTCTTGGTTGTTGATCTGGGTCTAATGGTTATCTTTAAGGCAAGAAGAAAGGGGGGGAGGGAATGAAGGATAACATTAGTCTCCTTTGACTACTGTCACAGATTCTGCAAACTGGGAGGCTTAGCACAAAAGAAATGTATTCTCTTACAGTTCTGAACACCAGAAGGCCTGGATCGGTCTCTGAGTTAAATCAATGTGTTGGCAGGACTGCACTTTCTTGGAAGCTTAAGGGGAGAATCCATTCTTTCTGGTGACTGCCAACATACCTCAGCTTATGGCCACATCATTCAAATTTCTGTCCCCATCTTCACTTCACTTTCTCTTCTGTGGGGGTGTATCAAATCCCCCTCTGCTCTTTCTTATCATGACATTCGTGATGGCATTCATGGCCCACCTGGATAATCCACGATCATCTCTCCATTTTAAGATCCTTCATAAAATTTTAAAAGCACCTTTAAAAAAAAAGTAATACTTAAAAGTTCTAGAGATTAGGACTTGATATATTTGTGGCCCATGATCAGCCTACCACAAAGGAACTGTGCATTGTGCCATCAACTTAATCCTTTGTTTAATCAGATGTCATATGGCTTCCCATGACTGGGAAAGAAAGGTAAAGGTTGAGTTTGCCAACCAACAAATTGGTATCTGATGGATTTTCCTAGTGCAAAATGGGGAAGGAATAATAAAGGAAAAGAGGAGGAGGTGGAAGACATTCTAGAAAGAGAGGCTCAAGTAACTGCACAATGGCAGAGTGGAAAAGTTGGAAGATAATAGTAAGCATTACAGGACAGGTGGAATTCAGAACATTTGTTAGAACCATTGAGAGGTGAAGTTGGAAAAGTAATTTCATGTCCAGATGGTGTGAGGACTGGATTTTCATATCAAGAGGGAAGACTTTGTTTTGTAGAATGGAGACGATCTAAACTTCTGGGCTCTGTTTCTGTCATTATTTCATTTTTCCCGTTTCAAGTTGAATTTCTCTCAGGTTGCCTCTGGTGGGTAAACTGGGTGTTCTAGAAACCCAGGTTCTTTTGGAATGTGTTCCCACCTTTGTGTTTTTTACAATTTCTAGCCCAATGAAGGTGTCACCAATGCTTTTGGATCTCACATAATTAGTGACACCATTTTTACTAGAATTTTTATTCTGCCGCTTCTCATGCTTTTTGCTAATTGTGCCTCATTTCTCTTCATCCCCAGTATTAGTTCTAAACTTTTTTTGAGCAACTGATCTTTGGATATTGAGATGTAAGTATTCATTCCTCTTTTCTCTTTTTTTCCTGAGGTAAATTTCACATTTAGTTTCATTATAACAAGCAACTGGTACACTTTTCTTGTTTAGAATTGAGCATTATCTTTTCTTCCCAGTGAAACAAACAAACAAATTAAATAAACAGGAACAAAATTACAATAGATAATGACAGTTCCAAATAAGATTCTGCAGGTCTGCTATTGTCCCATTGAGTCTTAGAGCCCAGGCCATTATTAGGAGATAATTTTATTTTAAAAGTATCATCTTAAACTGCAAGGAAGTCCATTAAACATCACAATGAAACATACCAAAGGGGAAGCCTTGTCGTCAAAATGCCCACTTGACTAACCCAAACATCTCATACCTACCTCTGACCTTGTGCAAACCCATTTTTATTTAGTTTAAAAACTGTTCCATACAAGAGAAAGTAGACAGGAACATGTTGGTAAATGCTAACTGTCCACATTCACAGAGACACAGTGTAATCTGGGTGCTCAATGGACAGAGAAAGGAGGAAAAAGCTAGCATTACACGCACTACTGTGTGCGCTGAGCCTCCAGCCTCCAGCGGAGCAGAGTGAGCAGAGGCTTTTCTTTCCCAGGAGCACGGGGGCACTGGTTCTGTAAAGTGTTTGTTGCGTCAGGAAGGGATAAAAGTGAATTGGAACTTGTATGCGTGCATATAAGCCTAACCAATGGACACAGACACCAGGGGGGTGAGGGCGTGAGGGGGGGTGTAGAGGGGCAATGGGGGGATAAAGACACATATGTAATACCTTAATAAAGAAAAAAATAAAAATTAATGGAAAAAAACAAAAAATAAAAATACTTTTAAATGTAAAAAAAAAGTGAATTTGGAAGAGAAAGCGTTAGAGATTCTTTTCCCACTGTATTCTGCTCAAGGTATTTCCTCCAAATAAGTTGAGAACCAGGATGTAAATAAAGGAGAGAAAAGACTTCAAAAGGCAAATGACTGAGACTAAGAGTAAAACAAAACAAAACAAAACAAACAAAACTAAGCCCAGACTGTAACTTGCTCCCTGCGCCTAGAGGAAAGTTCTAAAAAGCAGGCTGGAGTCCATCCGTGTTCCTGGGTCACCGTCTCCTTCATCCTCATCAGCTTCTTTGTTGGTAGCTTTCAATCCTCTCCCTCTCCCTCTCCCTCTCCCTCATCATCTTCTCCTTCCCCTTCTTCATCTTCCATATCAGGAGGCAAGTAGTAATGAATTGGATTTTGGTATTTAGTAAGGAATTGGATTTTGGCACATACCACCTTCGATGATCTCTCCCAACGTCTCTGCACCTGCATCAGAATGGCCATAAACCAGATTTTTGTTTCTCAGCCTCTTCCTGCTGGCTTTATCCAGCATTGGATTTGAACATTTCATCAAATGCTTTCCAGATATTTCATGGACTTTGAAAATGTATCACAGCTTGCACTCAGGTGAAATTCTTTGGGTGCAATTATTTTCTAAGGAAGGGTTTCCATCAAAATGAAAATCTGTTCTGTGACCTGATTTTTTACTTTTCAATTCTGTACTTCAACTCTGGTTAAATAGCCAGTGCCTTTCCATCCATCTCCCCAAGCAATGCAGGCATAGAGATGGTTGCAAATGTTGTGTTCAAAAAGTTGGGATTTGGGCCTTCAATTCCTACCTCTTCTGAGAAACAATGGTTGGCAGGATTTGTTACATGTCTGCCTTCAGAATCTTCTCACTGGCTTGTTCATTGAGTTGGTTTATCTCATTTTTTGCTTTCTCAATATGTTTGTTTGCCTCCTGCTGTTTTTTTTCTCCCTTTGGCAAGTCCAAGAAGCCACTTGGATTTCTTCTTGAGCTGGGAATGGAGGGTGTTGGGGGCCAGGATACGGAGAGAGTCCAAGAAGCTGACCCAGGAGAAGATACACTTCTGCAAGAGGCTCTGAGAATTCAAAATTAAATGTTTTAAACTTATAGTTTCATACATTCACAATGTTATGCAACTGTCATCTCCATCTAATTCCAACCCATTTCAGCAGCCAGAAGGAAACCCTGCACCATTAATCAGCCACCCCCCATTTTCTCTTCCTCCAGCCCCTGGCGACACCTCATTTACAGTCTGTGTCTATGGATTTGTCTACTCTGAGTACTTCCTCCAAACTTAATGATACAACATGTGACCTTTTGTATCTGTTCTTTTACTTAGCATTATTGTCTCACTTTATGTTGATCATACTATTAGAATTTTACTTTAGCTGTTGGTATTTGACATTCAGTGTATTGATGTTATAAAATATTCTTTTTTGATGTCTTATCTGCCAAGCCCAAATAGTTCTTCCATTTATTTTATTTCATGTATTTACTTTGATCAGGGAATTCTGATCGCCCTGTTACCTTAGAAGACCTGAAGAAACTTAAATATCTGGAGTGTGTTATTAAGGAGACCCTTCGTATTTTTCCTTCTGTGCCTATGATTGCCCGTGATCTTAATGAAGATTGTAATGTTGGTGAGAATTCTTTCATGAAAGTATTGGGGAGAGTGGACTTTTCTGTGTCTGTCTTGCTCTGTTCTCATGACATATCGATTGTCTCATGACAGGGGGGTACAACATCGTGAAAGGCTCTCAAATACTCATCATTCCCTACGCACTGCATAGAGACCCACAGTACTTCCCAGACCCTGAGGAGTTCAAGCCAGAGCGGTTCTTTCCCGAGAATTCCGTGGGACGCCATCCATATGCATATGTGCCCTTCTCTGCTGGACCCAGAAACTGTATAGGTTTGTATCCATCAGAATTGGTTTGACCTTTTAGGCACACACGGCAGGGGTTTTTCATAATAGTTTTTTTGAGATGTAGTGTGTCAGATACAAGTCTGTTAAAAAGCTAGCTGTTTTATTTTTCCCTCCACTTCACTATGGCTGTCATAAAGTGTATCAGTTTTCTAGGGCTGCTGTAACAAAGCACCACAGACTGGGTGGCTTAAATGACAGGATTTTATTTTCTCACCATTCTGGAGGCCAGAAGTCTAAGATCAAGGTGTCTGCAGGGCTGGTTCCTTCTGAGGCCTCTCTCCTTGGCTCAGATGTCTTCTCCCTGTGCCTTCACATAGTTGATTCCTCTCTGTGTGTGTGGGAGTGTGTGTTTCTAATTAATCCCCACCTGAGGATATGTTTTTATTGACTTTTAGAGAGAGAGGGAAACATTGATGTGAGAGAAACATTGATTGGTTGCCTCCCATTCGTGCCCCAACCAGGAATCTAACCCACACCCCAGGTACATGCCCTGATGGAATTGAACTCACAACCTTATGGTGAAGGGGATGACATACCAGCCAACTGAGCCACCCAGCCAGGGCTTGCTCTCTTCTTTTTATAAAGACACCAGGCAGATTGGATTAGGGCCCACCCCTAGGACCTCATTTTATGTTAATCACCTCTTTAAGGCCCAATCCCCAAATGCAGTCACATTGTGAGGTACGGAGGGTTAAGAATTCAGCAGATGAATTTGGGGGGAATACCATTCAGCCCATAACATAAAGCATAACCAGTTTCATGGTAGAGTTTTAAAATGTAGATCTTTGGATTGAAGTAGAATATACTTTATATGGTAGAAAGCTTATTTATAACAGTTTATTTAACCTGTTTTTATTGCTTTTAAGATTTACTTTTTCAAAACCAAAACTGAGAATCTCACCAGAGGACCAGCAAAAGTTCTTTTTTTTAAATATATTTTTTTATTGATTTCAGAGAGAAAGGGAGGAAAGAGAGATAGAAACATCAATGATGAGAGAGGATCACTGATCAGCTGCCTCCCACTTGCCCCTCACTGGGGATTGAGCCCGGAACCCAGGCATGTACCCTTGGCCGGAATCGAACCCAGGATCCTTCAGTTCATAGGCTCATGCTTTAACCACTGAGCCATGCCAGCTAGGGCTGGAAGTTCTTAAACAAAAGGAATGCACATCGCCATGCATTATAAACACTTGGCTTTAGTATCTCTGGCATTTTACTGTTTATGTAAATGCAGGCATTGGTACAATGAGGCCTGGTAACTCTATAGTAAACTACATGAAAGGCCCAGTAGAAAGCATTCTGGAGTCATGGTTCTCATGCTTCAATGAGCCCAGGATTTATCTGGGTGCTGCCTGAGCTAGATTCCTTGTCCTCAGAGCTATTCAGATGCACTGGATGGGAGCAGGGAAGGGTCGTTATTACTAAGAAGCATCCTGAGTGACACTGGTTCTCCCAGGGCCTACTGTGAAAATCTAACATCACTTGCTCCCTCTAACAGAACCGGTTCTGTCTCCCATTTGAGATATATTTGTACTTAAAGTCATGTTATTTATATTAATTTTAAGGTCAAAGGTTTGCCATGATGGAAGAGAAGGTCATTCTTTCATGCATCCTGAGGCATTTTTGGGTAGAATCCAGCCAGAAAAGAGAAG
Source organism: Murina feae (assembly GCA_004026665.1). Classification (NCBI taxonomy): domain Eukaryota; kingdom Metazoa; phylum Chordata; class Mammalia; order Chiroptera; family Vespertilionidae; genus Murina; species Murina feae. The sequence goes on along the minus strand of PVJC01050740.1, from coordinate 5,245 downwards.
AACTTGGCCTGGCAGGAGAGCTGATTCTTCGTCCTACTAATGGCATCTGGATCAAGTTGAAGAGGAGAAACGCAGATGCATCCTAGCTCTATTATTGGGCTGTGCCTTAGTAGGAATAAGGTCTTTCTTTAAGAGGAACTTTGCATTTTCAAAGTGTAGATCATGAGTTTAATACACTTAATCCCTACACCTAATTTTTTCTTATCCCCACTTAGCTTGGGATCAAGTCTTTCAAAGAGAGAGTTTTTATATTTTCATCACCACCATCATCTTACCCTTGTTCTTGATCCCAAAAAGCGAGTTAACTGATTTTCATACCAAAATAAACATATAGTTTTCTTAACAGAGGGATCCATAAGCCAATTAAATTTCAATTGAAAGAACCAAAGGATATAAGTTAATTGAAGTTCCAGAATTTTTAAGGTATTCTTGTTGAACACAAATATACATATATACATACACATTTAGTTTGAAAAGGGTAATTAAATACTTCGGCTGGAGCTTAGGTTTTAAACATTGTATCAGTGGCATTGGTTATGAGAATAATTATGATGATGATACTTTTCAGATTTTATCCCGGAGAGCAGATCATTTATAAGTTGACTCATAGGTGCTGTCCCTATTTCCCTTTTAATCATGTACTTATGGCCTTCATTTCCTTACATTCTACATAACATCACAATCACCTTTACACATCTTATATTATCGGGAGAGATTCCTCGTGGTGATCTCCAGTCCCTCATAATGGCTTTTGGGGCTGGAAACTCCTTAGACCTTATCAGGTTATGCTCCTTTTCATTCTAAGGGGATAAGATCTGTCAGAGGTAAGTTTCTATTCTAAGTCATACCACTAGTGGGCGACAGAGCTGGAAGTAGATAGAGGTTTAAACTCTAAATGTCTACTACAATATGCTGTTGCTTTATGGAACTCAGGTCTATAACTGGGTGTATCATTAGAACCCAAATCTTCTAGAATTCTCCCGTCATTAAGGAGAAGAGAAGCCACACATGCATAGTAATCCAGCACTTAGTTTAGGGTTAAACTACTAGGAAAATCAATCCTCCAGTACATTCCAGACAACTGACACCAATTACCTGAATTTTAATTCCATTGACAATATCTGTACTCCCTCACTGAGTGACTTTAAAAAACTTCTTTTAATAAATAATTTTAATGAAATTGTCTCTGTTTCTAAATTGATTTTAGAGTGGGAGGAATGGGGGGGGGGTGAGAAAAACACATTGATGTGATCTAAGAGAGGTACCTTGATCCATTGCTTCCTGCTCACCTTCTGACTGGGGAGTGGACTCACACCTAGGTGTGTGCCCTGACTGAGAATTGAACTTGTGACCTACTGGTGCATGAACAGAGATTGTTTCTTTAATTTTCTCAAGGCAATAGCAGGTAGAAGCAACAACCTAAGAGAATGGAATATTTATTCTTTAATGGATATCAAAGGAAGAGGTGACCCAAGCAAAGTCATTGGGCAGGTATTTTGGGTTTGGTCATTCTTGGCAGGGTCAACAACTCTATGCACTTTGCCATCCCAAGACCCTCAGTGCAGACAAGTCAGTCCGTATGTTAATGAGAAAATGTCAAGGCAGTATATGATGCAGCTGAAAATGATTCCCAACATATGGTAAACTTTATCTGGAGAGTAGCTATATGTAGAAAATTCATCCCCAGATGATTTTGGATAATTGAAGTTTTATTCTTGGAAATTGGTATTACGTCTCAATTCATGCACTTACATTTAAACCTTGCCTTTAAAAAAATATAGTGACCCTACACTAAACATGAAATTAAATTTAAAGCAAAGCATTGCTTTGTGTTACTTTTTGGCTAAAAATCTTCATTTGACCCCAGAATAATTTATTTTTCGTATCTTAATTGAAAACTCACTTAAACTGTGTCAGTTAAACTGAGTTGGAATGGAGAGTATGTCATGGTGTGCAGTGTTAACATGAAGATGCTCAATTTTTTTTAAAATAAGAAGTTGATCAAATATCTACTTGTGTCCATACTACCCATCATGCTCCTGCTTGAATGAGGATCTTAAGAATAATAAACTACATTTTAGACATGGGTGCTACATTTTATTCTAAGAATTGGTGCCAGTTTGAAATATATATTACTTTAAAAGATAAATGAGTGAGTGACTGCTTTATAATCCTATATCATAAAAGGCTAATATGCAAATTGACCGAATGGTGGAACAACTGGTCGCTACGATGTGCACTGACCACCAGGGGGCAGACAATGCAGGAGCTGCCCCCTGGTGGTCAGTACACTCCTACAGGGAGAATGCCGCTCAACCAGAAGCTGCGCTCACGGCTAGCCAGCACAATGGCAGTGGCAGGAGCCTAATCTACCTCCATGGCAGCACTAAGGATGTCTGACTACTGGCTTAGACCATCAGTTGGACATCCCCCAAAAGCACTGGATTGTGACAGGATGCAGGCCAGGCTGAGGGACCCCCCGCCAAGTGCACGAATTTTTGTGCACTGGGCCTCTAGTAAGTAATAAAAGAAATGGCACCTTTGAGTTAATGTCCTCAGTGTCACTCAGACTCCCTGACAAAATGCTCCCTGTGCAGTTATCATAGACTGATCTTGAGTTTTCCTGACTGAAAAATAAGTGGAAAAACCAACATACTTTGCTTAACAGAAAGGAGAAAGGGAAATCTCTAAGGACTACCTGGGAATCAGGAAAAGCCCAAGCATCCACTGGGTACCCAGGGGGTTATCATCTAGAAATCTCTGCAGGTGATGGACTACTGACTTGATGATCTGTTCATTGTCACAGACAACTGGAACATCAGTTTCTGGACCAACTACTGACCTGTCTCACAAATAAAGAGATTCTTAGCCTATACCTAGAAGATCAAAATCTATTTCTAGCACCTCGTGATGTACCTGAAGTAAGACAGACTCAGTTTTGTCTCCTTTTCTTTTCTTTTCTTTTCTTTTCTTTTCTTTTCTTTTCTTTTCTTTTCTTTTCTTTTCTTTTCTTTTCTTTTCTTTCCTTCCTTCCTTCCTTCCTTCCTTCCTTCCTTCCTTCCTTCCTTCCTTCCTTCCTTCCTTCTTTTCTTTCTTTCTTTCTTTCTTTCTTTCTTTCTTTCTTTCTTTCTTTCTTTCTTTCTTTCTTCTTTCTTTCTTTTTCCTCCAGTGATGTTTCAGGCTTAACTTGCTCTTGAATCCACTTGTTGGTCTTTCTGGTGGTCCAGTGTATCTGTACAGCCTTCCTCCAACACCATATAATCTAATGAAAGCATAATATTGAAATTGACCATTTCTTCGGGATGCCCAAGCCATGCCCACCAGCTAATCAGAGCAACTGTATGCAAATTAACCCAGCCAAGATGGAGGCCAGCACTCACAGCTGGAGTAAACAGGCAGCTTCTGTTGCAGCAGGAGTAAAACTATTTGCCGGCCAGCTGGGCTTCTGGCTCCAGGCAACAACATATTTGCAACATTGTCTCAATTATAGAAGCCTCAGAGGTGAAGCAAACAGCAGCCTTCCACTGTACCAGCGATGGAGGAAACTGCCTAGAGTCTACTAAGGCAACATTCTTTCAATTATAGAAGCCACAAGCTGAAGCAAACAGAGGCTTCGTTACCTGCCTAGGCCTCAGCTTAAAGGAACAGTGTATCAATTGTAGAAGATAAACAAACCCCAGAAACCTGATTCCAGCCAGCCTTGCTGGGACATTGGGTCAATGGGAGCTATGGGCAGCCTGAAAACCTAAAAATGCTCCTCAGCCCATCACCCATGCTGGCCACACCCCAATGGGGTGAGGAACCCCACTGGGGGGCTTGGCCAGCCTGCAAACAGCCATTAGCCCCTCACACAGGCTGGCCAGGCACCCCATTAAGGACCTAAAACCTGAAGGGGCTTTGGGCAGCCGAAAACGGCCCTCAACCCCTCACCCAGGCTGGCCACACCCTAATGGAGTGAGGGTCCACACTGGGAGGCTTGGCCAGCCTGAAAACAGCTATCAGCCCCTCACCCAGGCTGACCAGGCACTCCAGCAGGTGGACATCCCCATAGGGGTCCCAGACTGCGAGAGGGCACAGGTCGGGCTGAGGGTCCTCCCGAGTGCACAAATTTTTGTGCACCAGGCCCCTAGTACTTCAAATAAGACAACCATGTCTAAACACTATGGCAATTTTTCTTTTGAAAAAGAAAATACTAGTATCATGTTTCTATATATAAAAGTGATTTTTAGTACAGCCTTTATTCTCATGAAACATAAGTTGACTAAGATCAGGAAACATAGGACTCATTAAATGTAAAGCACAATAAAAAGAAATTGCTGGTATCTTGATCGATACCTTCAATCTAAAAGACATCACAGCTTGCATATTTGAAATATGCAGTAGCATTACAACCAGAAATTATTTTATTGGCCTCATTATCCTCCATTTTTAATAAACAGAGTTCTGCAGTGCAGTAGTATGCATTAAATATTTAGTTAAGCTTCAACTCCCTGAAAATCTAATTTTCTAACCAAACTGATATAATGCAATTTTGAATAATAGTTAGAAAACAAATGAGATATAGTGGGAAAGTGGTCATTTCTAAATATTTTAAAAAGTAAAAAATGGAGAATAAATTATTTTGTGTGAATAGAGTAGATAAATCTAGGATGGAAGGATAGAAGGTGCAAGGAGGTGTATTTCAGTGTATAGGGAGACATTTTATTAAAAATTAAGGTAATATAGAATTTTCTGAGCAGACATGGGCTACTCAGAAACCAGTATGTTTTTGCAGTCAAGGTAACCTGACAAAGAACTCCGAACTCTATGGCACGAGTGCTAAACTGGGTTTCCAACCTACTTTTTTTTTTTTTTTTTTAATTCTCACCCAAGGATATTTATTGATTTTAGAGATTGAGGGAGAGGGAGAAAGAGAGAGAAACATGGAAGTGAGAGAGAAACATTGATCATTTGTCACCTGTTTGTGCCCTGATCGAAACTGCAACACAGGTGTGTGACTTGACGGAGATTTGAACCCGCAACCTTTTGGTGTACAGGAGGATGCTCCAGCCAACTGAGCCACCGAAGCAGAGCCAGATAACAAATCTTCTCAGCTTTGTGGGCCTTACTGTCTCTGTTACCCTGTTTCACTGTTGTAGGGTGAAAGCAAGCCTACATCATATAGGACTGAATGCACATAGTGTGTGCCAATGAGACTTTATCTACAAAAAGAAGTACTGGCCAGATTTGGTCTGGGAATTACAGC
>PVJC01050739.1:0-11710 GCA_004026665.1 Murina feae | reverse complement strand
GTTCATCAGATTTTTTATTCACTTGATTCTTAGATTCACTTGTTGATAGATATGTATTTGTTGTTCATAATTTTTACTTTCCTTTTTCTTCATCCTCTTCTCAAAGGATACCTTTCAGCATTTCATATAATACTGGTTGGGTAGTGATGAACTCTTTTAGCTTTTTCTTGTCTGTGAAGCTCTTTATCCGACCTTCAATCCTGAATGACAGCTTTGCTGGGTAAAGTAATCTTGGTTGTAGGTTCTTGCTATTCATCACTTTGAATATTTCTTGCCACTCCCTTCTGGCCTGCAAAGTTTCTGTTGAGAAATCAGCTGACAATCATCTGGATGCCCCCTTGTAGGTAACTAACTGCTTTTCTTTTGCAGCTTTTAAGATTCTCTCCTTGCCTTTTGCTCTTGGCATTTTAATTATGATATGTCTTGGTGTGGTCCTCCTTCAGTTTCTTTTGTTTGGGGTTCTCTGCGCTTCCTGGACTTGGAAGTCTATTTCTTTCACCAGGTCTGGGAAGTTTTCTGTCATTATTTCTTCAAATAGGTTTTCAATGTCTTGCTCTTTCTCTTCTTCTGGCTCCCCTATAATTCTGATGTTGGTACGCTTTAAGTTGTCCCAGAGACTCCTTACACTATCTTCATACTTTTTGATTTTTCGTTTGCTCGTTCCTTTGTTTTTTTGTCTTGGCTTTTTTGGCTGGGTGGGTTTTGCTTCTTTATATTTCATATCTTTGACCTGATTCTTGCGATGCTCTCGTCTGCTGTTGGATCTCTCTATAATATTCTTTATTTCAGTCAGTGTATGCTTGATTTCTAGTTGTTCCTTTATCATATCCTTGAGGGTCTCATTAGATTTATTGAGTGTCTCATTAAATTTATCGGCAGTCTCTAGAAAATTCTTGAAAAACCTAATAACCGTGGTTTTGAACTCTATATCCTGTCATTTTCTTTCCTCCATTTCTGTCATTTGTGACCTGTTTCTTTGTCTCCACATTTTGGCTGCTTCCCTTTCTGAGTTAGGCGATCACTTAGAGGAGTTAACCTCTAAGCCACTTGGTTATGAGAGTCAGCTGTGTCTACAGTGGGAGAACTTCTGTGCTGGAGACATCCTTATGGGGCAAGAGTTGTTTCAGTGGTGCTTTTATGCTCACTGCATCTGCCCTGAGTGTGTTCCTTGTGGATCTGAGTTTTATTTAGGGTAGTCCCACTCTGGCCACTGGATGAGGGCTGGCTCTTGTATCTTTAAGGAGGTGTTAAGTTAGCCTTTGCCTTAGGCTACTCAGCCTTTTATATGCAAAAGCCTCTGATGCAGCTTGGGAAGGGCGGGGCCTCGGGAAGTCTGCAGGGTAGGGTGTAACAAGTAGCTATGGCGCTTCTCAGCCCTGCGCTAAGAGACACGGGGTCTCTGTGTCCTGTGGTAATTGCTGCAAGCAATGCTAAGAGAAACGCGCTTTGGATTTTCTCCCGGTGCCAGTCAGTTTCCCTTCTCTGGGTGTGCGTGCGTCTGGGTCCTCTGAAACTCACCTGGAACTGGAGTTCAGAGCTTCCAGGAGCTTGTGGTTCCCTCTGGTTTGAAAAACAACCGCGTCCTCCGGTGCCAGCCCTCTCCCTGAGCCCCGTGCGTGCACCTTCGTACCTCGGTACTTTGCTTCCGCCACTCCTCTGAGTCTCAGACTCTTTCTAGTTGTAGGATTTTCACTCAGCCAGCCTTCCTGTGCGTGCGAGTGGTGTCCGTGTGTTCTTTTCATGGATATTCTGAAATAGTTGTTCACGGCTGCATTTACAGTGTTTACCTTATGCCGCCATCTTGGATTCTCCCATTTACATTTAAATTTATTATTGAAAGGTACTTGTTTGTAGCCATTTTTATTTTTTTGTGTCTGTGTTCCTTCTTACTTTTTTATTTTTTCTTTTTACAACAGTCCCTTTAGCATTTCTGGCATTGCTGGCTTGGTGGTGTTAAACTCCTTTACTCTATTTTTTGTGTAAAGCTTCTTATTTCCCCTTCAATTTTGAATAATAGCCTTGCTGGATACAGTACTCTTGGATTCAGTCCATTGCTTTGCATCACTTTGTAATTTTTCTTTCATTCTTTCCTGGCCTGAAGTGTTTCTGTTGAGAAATTACTTAATAATCCAATGGGAGATAACTTTTATGTACTGTATTTTTCGGCATATAAGACAACTTTTTAGGAATATCTTCCCAAAATTTGGGTTTGTCTTATATGCTGGGTGTTGTCTTATAGGGTGGGTGCTCAAAGTTAAATTTGGACTGGAAAATCTGTGGTCACTGCCTACGGTGAGGGGAGCTCAAAAATGGCCGCACTCCATTCATTTCCATGGAGCCAGATGGAGACCGCAAATATGTGTGCTTGGCTCCTTTTTGTGTCACATATAGTCTCCATCCAGACTTTTTAACCCAGGAAAATCTTCTCAAAAGTTGGGGGTCTTCTTATACACCCAGTCATTTTATATGCCAGAAAATATGGTAACTTTCTGTCTCTCTCTTACAGCCTTTAATATTCTGTCTTTGTTCTGAACATTTGCCATCATAATTATGATGTGTCTTGGTGTGGGTCTTTTTGGATTCATCTTCTTTGGGACCCTCTGTTCTTGTGTGACTTTTTTCTTCCCCACCAGTTTTCTGACATTATTTCTTCAAATAGGTTTTCTAATCATTGTTCTTCTTCTTGTTGTCTGGCACCCCTATTATTAGTATGTAGTTCTCCAATTGCAGTTCATTTGGTGTGTGTTTTGCTTCCCTATCTTCTAATTCACTAGTTCGGTCCTCTGCTTCTCCTAGTTTATTGTTTGTCCATGGTATTTTTTATTGCAGCTATGTCACTCTTAATTTCTTCTTGACTCTACCTAAGTTATTGATTTTTTCCTTCATCTGCTTTATGAACTGTATGACCCTTATTCAAATTCTTTTTCTGACATATTGCATGCCTCTGTTTCACTTAGCTCCTTTTCTGGCAATTCCTTCTTTTTTTCCTTTGGGGGTTTCTTTATGTACACATTTTTGGCCTCATCAATTTATCTAGATGTTGAGTCATGCAAGGGCTGCTCCTTGGGTAACAGTGGCTCCTTGGGCTGTGGTTGCTCCTCAGTGATAACAGAAGTGGGAACTCCTCAGTTGGCAGCAGCTCCTCTGATGGATGCTATTTGCAGCTGTGGTGTTTCCTCTGGCTAGTGGGGAAAGCTGTTCGCACAGCTTCTGATCTTTGGACAGTGGTGGACTGATCACGAGGCTGCTGCTCCTCAGATGGGATAAGTGAGGCTGCTGTTTCTTAGAAGGGGGCAGGCTATTCACATGGCTTCTACTTCTCAGATGGGGTGGACTGCTGAAGTGGCTGCTACTCCTTGGATCAGGGATGGTTGCATGCTGCTGCAGTTCCTCAGATGGGGAGGGCTGTTTGTGAGGCTGCCACATCTTAGACCAAGACAGGTTGCTTAAAGGGGTACTGCTCCTCATACAGGAACAGGCTGCTTGAGCACTGCTTCTCCTCCACCAGGAGCGAGCTGCGTGTGTTTCTACTGCTTCTCAGATGAGTGCAGGCTGCTCACCCACCTGCTTCTCGTTGGACAGGAGCAGGCTGCATGTGGCTGCTGCTCCTAGACCAGTGAAGACTGCACAGGGCTGCCATTTCTTGGTCTGCTCATGTGCCGGCTGCTCTTCAGACAGGGGTGGGCTGCTCACACAACTGCTGCTCCTTGGACAGGGGCAGACCATGTGAGGTTGCTGCTCTTAGGCCTGGAACAGGCTGCTCATGGGGCTGCTGCTTGCATGGTCGCAGTGCCCTCAGCTAAAGTGTTGGGTCAGGCAGAGGGGAGCACCAGGGTAACTGCAGAGTCATTGACTGTGGGATTACAGCTGAGGTAGCAGGTCCCTGGCAGGGATGGCTGTAGAATCCCAGGTGTTATCTGAGGGCACTCTGGGTGGAGGACAGGCAGGGTTCCCAGTTACAGCAGCTTTATCCTCCAAAAGGCTAGGCCTCTGAGGATGAGCTGGCCTTCTGGTATTGTTTGCAACAGCAGTAGAGGCTGCCTAGTTAGGGAAGTTTTGTTAGCCTGCCCCCAAATGTCCTGCAGGATCTAACTGTTCCTCACTCATATACACAGACACACACCCCACATGACCAAACACTCCTCTTTTGCTTCCTTACTCACTTATGCTCTCTCCCTAACTTCTGCCTTCTTCCTGCCTCTGTAGTTGGGTCTGGGGTGTTATTGACCCATTCATAGATGGAGTTTCCTCTCCAGGTGTCTGGTATGAGGCTCACTCTCTAGCACCTGACCAGACAGGATAAAATTCACCTCAACAAGACACAGCAAAAAAGGATACAAAGCATGAATATGCTCACAACACCAATAACACTGTAAATGACCACCTGAGAAAAGAGAATTAAGGGAGATAAAAGAGATCACAAATGATATTGAAGAGAGAGGAAAAGATGAGAGAAAAGAAAAAGGAAAAAAGGAGAAATTATACACACACACACACACACACACACACACACACACACACACATTTGGCCTGGTGCACAAAAATTTGTACACCCAGGGTGTCCCTCAGCCTGGCCTGTGTGCTCTCACAGTCTGGAACCCCTCAGGGGATGTCCACCTGCTGGCATGTCTGGCTAGCCTGGGTGAGGAGCTGATGACTGGCCAAACCCCCCAGTTTGGATCCTCACCCCATTGGGGTGTGGCCAGCCTGGGTGATGGGCTGAGGGCCATTTTCAGGCTTCCCACAGTCCCTTCAGGTTTTGGGTCCCTACTGGGGTACCTGGCCAGCTGGGGTGAGAGACTGATAACTGTTTGTAGGTTCTCCAAGCTCCCCAGTGTCGACCCTCACCCCATAGGGGTGTGGTAAGCCTGGGTGATGGGCTGAGGGCCATTTTCAGGCTTCCCACAGCCCCTTCAGGTTTTGGGTTCCTACTGGGGTGCCTGGGCAGCCTGGGTGAGGAGCTGAGGGCCTGTTTTCAGGCTGTCCACAGCTCCCATTGACCCAAGGTCCCAGCAAGGCTTGCTGGAATCAGGTTTTTGGGGTTTATTTACCCTTAATAATTGAAACACTGTTGCTTTGAGCCAAGGCCTAGGCAGGTAAGGAAGCCTCTTGCTTATTTCAGCTCTGTGGCTTCTATAATTGAAACATTATTACTGTGAGCAGAGGCTCAGCCAGCCTATGCAGGCAGTTTCAATGGAAGCCTGCTGTTTACTCTCACTCCATTGCTTCTGGCTGCCATCTTGGCTGGGTTAATTTGCATACAGCCACTCTGATTGGCTGGTGGGCATGGCTTAGGCATCCAAGAGAGATGGTTAATTTGCATATTACTCTTTTATTAGATTAGATATATAATCTCACAGAACCAATAGATAAACCAATATATTCTATATAATAAAAGAGAAACATGCAAATTAGGTGCCCCTCTGCTATGCTCAAGACATGCCCACAGCCAATGAGGACTGAGTATGCAACTTAGCCCAACAAAGATGGCGAGTGGGAGCAGAGTGGGAGAGCTGGCAGCTTGGGGAGACATGGCTCCCTCGGTCACTGGAGGAAGAGCAAAGCAGGACAGTCGGAGGCTTGGGGGGATGTGGCACCCTTGGTTGGGGAAAACCCAGAGCATGGGAAGCACCAAGAATTCTGGTAATTGTATTTCTGAAGGCAACCTCAGAAGTGGAAGCCCAGAGTGCAAAGGAGCACCAGGAATGCTGAGAATCATAGATCTCCTAGACACTAAACCAAAGTGAGCCTGGATTAAGTTTTACTGTTGCAGTTGGGGATAGACAGAAAGAAAAAGTGAGAGACATAAATAAAATCAAACTGTCTAGGAAAAATTAAAGGGAAGAAATCTAAAACTTTCAGGAAATCACCACCAATGGAATAAAGAAAAAAAAAGCCTCTATTATTCTGTGACCAACAAACCAAACTGGGATGGCGGTCTCAAACAATTTGCTCATTTGATTTCAAAGACAGACAGAAACTCCCGGATAGGAGAGGGCTCCCCTGAGGGCCCTCAGATTGGATAGGGTGCAGGTTGGACTGAGGGACGCCCTCCTCCACTCCCCCACCTCACCCAGTGCATGAATCTTTGTGCACAAGGCCCCTTAATATGTATATATATATTTTTTTTTCTAATAAAAGAGTAATATGCTAATTGCACCATTTTGCTGAATCCCAAGCCACTCCCACTAGCCAATCAGAGTGACTATATGCAAATTCACCAAACGAAGATGGTGGCTGGCAGCCACAGAGCTAGAGCAAACAGAAGGCTTCATTGCCCCAGCGATGGAGAAAGCTTACTGCCTAGACCGTCTTTGGCATCTGCTCAAGGCAACAAAGTTTCATTTTATAGCAGCCCTGGAGCTGAAGCAAGCAAGAGGTTTCATTGCATGGTGATGGAGGAAGCTGCCTGCCTAGGCAGGCTGTGGCCTCTGCTCAAGGCAACAAAGTTTCAATTATAGAAGGTAAATAACCCCCAGATATGTGCTTCCAGCCAGCCTCGCTGGGAGTTTGGGTAGTTGGGGGCTATGTCCAGCCTGCAAACAGCCATCAGCCCCTCACCTGGCCAGGCACCCCAGCAGGGAAACCCACCCTGAAGGGGCTGTGGCCAGTCTGAAAATGGCCTACAGTCCCTCATCTTGGCTGATCAGGAACCCCAGTGGGACCCCCACCTTGATCCTAGACATCCTTTAGGGCAAACCAGCCGGTCCCCATCCATGCACTGGGCCTTTATCCTATATAATAATCCTATATAATAAAAGGGTAATATTCAAATTGACCCTAACAGCAGAACACTGACCACCAAGAGGCAGATGCTTAATGCAGGAGCTGCCCCTTGTGGTCAGTGCACTCCCACAGGAGAGCTCTGCTCAGCCACAAACCAGACTGAAAGCTGCCAGTACAGCGGTGGTGGTGGGAGCCTCTACTGCCTTCTCAGTAGCACTAAAGATGTCCAACTGCAGCTTAGGCCTGCTTCCCACTGGCAAGTGGACATCCCTTGAGTGCTCTCGGGTTGCCAGAGTGATGTCTGACTGCCAGCTTAGGCCTGATCAACTGGGGAGGGGCCTAAGTCAGCAGGTTGACATCCCCTGAGGGTTCCCAGACTATGAGAGAGCACAAGCTGGGCTGAGGGACCCCCTCGAGTGCACAAATTTTTGTGCACCAGGCCTGTACTCTGTGTGTGTGTGTGTGTGTGTGTGTGTGTATTAGCTATACCCAGCCATGCATTGCTGTGGCTCAGTCTGGTTAAATGGAAAGGAAAGAAAAAAGAAAGCATGCATTTCACATTTCTAATATGTTTAATTTCACAATACTTGTGGATGTACAATATTTTTTGTTGTTCTATTGTCTGTGCAGATATAGAGATTGTCTGGTTTTCCGACTCTAGAACATGCAACATATAGTTGTCTATGTGAGAAGCAATCTGTGTCTAGATCTAAACCGCACAATTATAAAGATTGGCCTTGAGCTTTTTTGATGGTGATTGCAAACTCCAATCAAATTGGGAATTGCAATCTCTTACATTAAAATGGAATATCTGTTGGAATCATAGGAATGCAAGGAAATGGCATATCTTGTGGAATCATAGGAATGCGAGGAATGAGGACATCTTCACCTTTGAAAGGTCCTGTCAAGATTGTTGCTTCTATGATGTTGCTTGTTAAGTTTTTTTTACTGCAAAGTTCATGCCACTGCAAAGCTTTGGCTGATTGATATTTTGCAACATAATTGGCACACCGATTTTCAATTGCAGTACATGTGGTGGCATCCCTGGCAGATCGAGTTCAAAAATTCTGTTGGATAATTAACCATTTCATCTGCTTCCACAACAGTGTCGATTAACTGGTATGTGACTGCCTCACTTTGAGTGTTAGACTGAATAATATTGTTAAGTTCGTAGACATCTTTGTTCTTGGCCACAAGAATAGCTCGTTCACTCAGACAATCGTGATTCAATAATTGATTTGAATATTGGGAAATACTTTTTCAAACAATTTTTCTTTTGACTTCACTAAATTGCAAAGGTTTTGAGGCAATGAAATTTGTCCTGAGGTCTGATCAACTGGCACCTTTCCACTCCCAATTTACAGCAATTGATGTGAGAATATCTCAGCTGATCACTGCTCCCTGCTGGCAAGTGGGCATCCTCGAGGGCTCCTGGGCTGCCAGAGTGAAGTTTGACTGCCAGCTTAGGCCTTATCCTCTGGGGAGCAGGTCTAAGCTAGCAGATGACATCCCCTGAGGGTTCCCAGACTGCAAGAGGTCATAGGCCAGGCTGAGGGACCCCACTCTAGGCCTCTAGTTGGTGTATAAAAAAAGCCAAAGATTTTTGGGTCTTAATTTTTATCATGCTACATGGCCAAATTCATGTATTAAATATAGTAGTGTTTAGATGAGGTCTTTAAGGTTTTCTGTGAAAAATTATAGTTTTAATTCTTTTTTTCCAACTTGAATGTCTTTATTTCTTCGTCTTGTCTGATCACTCTGGCAAGCACTTCCAACAGTATGTCAAACAGAAGTGGTGAAAGTGAGCATCCCTGTTTTGTTCTTGTTCTTAGGGGAAATGCTTTTAGTTTTTGCCCATTGAGTATGATGTTGGCTATAATTTTGTCATATAAGGGTTTTATATGTTGCGGCAAAATCCATCTATTCCCACTTTGCTGAGTTTTTATCAAAGAAAAGTGTTGGATTTTGTCAAATGCTTTTTCTACATCAATTGATATTATTATGTGATATTTGTCTCCAATTTGTTTATGTGATGTGTCACATTTATTGATTTGTGGATATTGTACGAGCCTTGCAATCCTTCTTGGTCATTGTGTATGATCTTTCTAATGTAATGTTGGACCAAATTTGTTAGGATTTTAGCACCTATGTTCACCAGAGGTATTTGCCTATAATTCTCCTTCTTTGTAGTGTCTTTATCTGATTTGAGGATTAGGATAATGCTGGCCTCATATACAGAGCTTGTAAGTGTATCTTCCTCCTGAATTTTTTGGAATAGTCTGTGGAGTATAGGCTTTACTTCTCTTTTGAATATTTGCTAAAACTCCCCTGAGCAGCCATCCAGACAAGGAGTTTTATTTGCTGGGTTGTTTTTTTTTTTTTATTAGTGTTTCAATTTTATCAGCAGTTACCTGCCTATTTAGGTTTTTATTTTTCCTGATTGAGTTTTGTTTTTTCTAGGAATGTATTTTTTTAGGAATGTGTCTATTTAATCTAGGTTGTCCAGTTTGTTGGAGTAGAGTTGTTCATAGCATTTTTTTTTTACAATCTTTTATATGTCTGTGGTATCAGTTATTACTTTACCACTTGCATTTCTGAATTTTGTTTATGTGAGTTTTCACTTGTTCTTGGAGAGCCTGGCTAATGGTACATCAATATTTTTCATCCTCTCAAAGAACCAGCTCTTGGTTTCATTGACCTTTTGTAATTTTTTTTGGACTCTATGCCATTTATTTCCACTTTGATCTTTGTTACTTTCTTCCTTCTGCTTACTCTGGACTTTCCTTGTTGCTCTCTTTGTAATCCTTTAAGTTATAGTATTACATAATTTATTACCAATTTTCTGGGTTTTTTGAGATTTAAACTTTTCTATCAGGATTGCTTTCATTGTAGATTTTGCGTTGTGTTTTCATTGTCATTTGTTTCTAGGATGCTTTCTATTTCTTCTTTGATCTCTTTGGTAACCCAATCATTGTTTAGTAGCATGCTATTTAGCTTCTAAATGTTTTATTTCTTGATTGTTTTTATCATAGTTGACTTCTAAATTTATTCCAATATGATTTGAGAAGATGCTTGATATGATTTCTATTCTCTTGAATTTGAAGAGACTTTGCCTGTGTCCCAATATGTGTTCTCTCTTTGAAAAATGTCCCATGTTAACTTGAGAAGAATTTATATTCTATATCTTTGGGGTGATTTGTTCTGAAGATGTCAATTAATTTTATCTGTTCTAGTGAATCATTTAGGAACATGGTTTCTTTGTTATTTTTTTTGTTTAGAGGATTTATCCAGTGGTGTCAATGAGGTATTAAAGTCCCATACCTTATTGTGTTGCTGTTGATATTTCTCTTGATATTTTCCAGAAGTATTTTTATGTATTTGGGTGCTCCTGTATTGAATGCATATATGTTTACTGAAAGGTTTAAAGAGAATAAAATGGGGCAGAAAAAAACTTATTGTACTTAGCAGATACCTTGCAGAAAGTTTGCAGCCTTGAATACTGCATAGCCCAGGTAACCACAAGCCACCTGACACCAAGGGAGAGACCTTACATCTGCAGAAATTGCTTGCAGACAGCAAAAGCAAAGTGCTCTCGTTGCTGATGCCTTTGTCAGTATCAGCCCACTTGCTCCAGGTGACTGGAATAAAATCCCTTTATATACATTACTAGAGGCCCAGTGCACAAAAATGTGTGCACTCAGGGTGGGGCGGGGAAGGTTCTCTCAGCCCGGCCTGTGCCCTATAGTAATCTGGGACCCTTCAGGATATGTCCACCTTCTGGCTTAGGCCTGCACCCCAGGAGATCAGGCCTAAGCTGGCAGTCAGACATCCCTCTGGCAGCCCAGGGGCCCTCTGGGGATGTCCACTTGCTGGTGGGGAGCAAGCCTAAGCTGTAGTAGGACATCCTTAGCACTGCTGATGAGGTGAGAGAGGCTTCCACCACCACTGCTGTACTGGTAGCCAGCAGCCTGGCTTGTGGCTGAGCAGAGCTCCTTCTGTGGGAGTGCGCTTACCACCAGGGAACAGCTCCTGCATTGGCCATCTGCCTTCTGATGGTCAGTGTGTGTCATAAAGACCAGTCATTCCCAGTGGTTCTACTGTTAGGATCAATTTGCATATTACCCTTTCATTATATAGGATAGAAGCCTGATGCATGGGTGGGGGCTGGCCGGTTTGCCCTGAAGTGTGTCCCGGAACAGGGTGGGGGTCCCACTGGGGTGCCTAGGCAGCCTGGGTGTGGGACTGATGGCTGTTTGTAGTGAGGCTGGCTGGAAGCAAGTATCTGGGATTCATTTTTTCTTCTATAACTGAAACGTTGTTGCTTTAACCTGACAACCCAGGCTCCCAACACTTCCTTGAGCCCAAGCCAGCTGGAAGAAGGTATCTGGGGTTTATTTATTTTCTTTAACTGAAACTTTCTTGCCTTGAGTGGAGGCCATAGCTGGCCAATGCAGGCGGGAACCTTAACTTCCTCCATTACCTGGGCAAGCCTCCTGCTTGTTCTAGTTCCTTGACTGCAGGCCACCATCTTGGCTGGGTTAATTTGCATATAGTTACTCTGATTGGCTGGTGGCCATGGCTTAGGTATAGCAGAATGACACCAGTTTGCATATTACTCTTTTATTAGATTAGACTAGAGGCCCAGTGCACAAAATTTGTGCATGGATTGGGAGTGGGGCGTGGGGATGGTGTCCCTTAGCCCAACCTGCACCCTTTTCAATCTGGGACCTCTTGAGGGATGATCGACTGCCTATTTAGGTCCAATCCCACCAGAGGGATCAGGCCTAAACAGGCAGTTGGACATCCCTTTCACAATCCAGGTCTGCTGGCTCTCAACCTCTCACCTGCTGATTGCCCCTAACCACTCCCCTGCCAGCTGATCAATGCCTAATTGCTCCTGTGCCAGCCTGATTGCCCCTAACTGCCCTCACCCTGCCAGGATGGTCCCCAACAACTGTCCTCCCCTGCAGGCCTGAGTCACCCC
>PVJC01050738.1:0-11702 GCA_004026665.1 Murina feae | reverse complement strand
GGGAAGGGGGAAAGGAAGGCAGCAGGGGACCGGTGAGTGGGAAAGAGTTGGCGGCCTGCTTGGCGGCTTCCCAGGTCCCTTCCTGGGATCAGGGAGCAGGAAAAGGCTGGCCTGACCACAAGGCAGGGTTTTCCTTGCTTTCTGGTGGCTGGAGGAAGATGGGCAGTAGGCAAGCTTGGGAGGCAGGCAGCACCCAGCCCTGGTCACAGCTCAAAAAAGAGAACAACATGCAGGGGAGGGCAAGAGTCTGAGAGATCAACATAGAGGGGGTGCCTGCTCCAAGCCTTGACGGTGTGCCTGGGGGCAGGCCCCTGGCAGGTAGACACACACAGGAGGACTGCTCCGAGCCTCAGATGCGGCTGGGGGCAGGTCCCCAGTGGCCACACACACACACACAAGGTACCTGGCAGACTGGGGCCATCATCGGACATCCACTGAAGGGTCCCAGACTGTGAGAGGGCACAGGCCGGGTTGAGGGACTCCCTCCACCCTGAGTGCACAAAGTTTTGTGTACCGGGCCCCTAGTCCTATATAAGAAAGAGTTAATATGCAAATTAACCATCATGCCCTTGCACAAGATGGCTTCCCCCATGTGTTCACAAGATGCCTGCCACAAGATGGCCGGCAGGGGAGGGCAGTTAGAGGAGACCAGGCCAGCAGGGGTGGGCAGTTTAGGGCAACCAGAACACCAGGGAAGAGTAGTTGGGGGGTACCAGGCCTGCAGCAGAGGGCAGTTAGGGGTGACCAGGGTGGCAAGGGAGGGCCATTAGGGGTGATTGTGCTGGCAGGGGAGGGCAGTTGAGGGCCATCAGGCCAGCAGGAGATCAGTTAGGTGTCAATCAGGCTGGCAGGGGAGTGATTGGGGGTGATCAGGCTGGCAGGCAGGAGAGTGATTAGGAGCCACAGTCCTGAATTGTGAGAGGGATGTCCCAGATTGAAGAGGGTGTAGGCTGGACTGAGAGACACCCTCCCCAGAGTACAAATTTTGTGCACTGGGCCTCTAGTCCTATATAATAAGAAGGTAATATGCAAATTGACCTTCATGCCCTCACATTGTCATAAGATAGCTGCCCCCAGCTCATCACAAGATGGCTGTCCCCATGTTGTCATAAGATGGCAAGCAGGGGAGGGCAATTGGAGGCAAACAGGCCTGCAGGGGAGGGCAGTTGGGGGCCATAGGGTCAGCAGGGGAGGGCAGTTAGGGGCAATCAGGCTGGCAGGGGAGCAGTGAGGTGTCAATCAAGCCAACAGGGGAGCAGTTATGGGGTGATCAGGCTGGCAGGCAGGTGAGTGGTTAAGAGCCAGCAGTCCAGATTGTAAGAGGAATGTCCGACTGCCAGTTTAGAGATCGGGCCTAAACCGGCAGTCAGACATCCCCTAAGGGGTCCCAGATTGGAGACAGTGCAGGCTGAGCTGAGGGACCCCCACCCCAGTTCATGAATTTCATGCACTAGTCCTCTAGTAATAAATTAAGATAAATAGAAATGGCCTCAAAAGAAAACAAATTATTAAATTTGGAGGAATGCAATTTAATATTAATTGATATTTAAGTGATTTGTTTTATTGAGGTGAATTTCACATAACATAAAATCCACAATTTTAATCGAAGTGTATAATTCAGTGACATTTAATACATTCAGAGTTGTATAGCCATCACATCTATTTCTTTTCTTCTTAATATGTTTTTGTTGATTTCAGAGAGAGGGAGAGGGAGAGAGAGATAGAAACATCAATGATGAGATAAACCAAAGAACCTATATACTTATATGCATAGCCCATGGCCATGGGCAATAGGGTAGTGAAACCTAGGGGGTGGAGGTAGGGATTGGGAGGAGGTGGGTAAAGGAGAGGAAAATGGGAGATATCTGTAATACTCTCAATAATAAAAAAATATATATTAAAAAATATATTTTAGCCCTAGCTGGTTATGCTCAGTGGGTAGAGTGTCACCTGTAGACTGAAGGGTTCCTGGTTTGATTCCAGTCAAGGGCACATGGCTGGTTTGCGGGCTTGATCCCCAATGGGGGTCATGCAGGAGGCAGCCCATCAATGATTCTCTCTCATGGTTGATGTTTCTGACTCTCTCTCCCCCTCTCCTTTCCTCTCTGAAATCAATAAAAATATATTTAAAATAAAAATATATATACATATGTGTGTATGTGTGTATTTTAATAGTGGCTGCCTCCTGCACTACTGGGGACTAGCCAGAAATCTGAGCATGAACCCTGATCCAGAATCTAACTGTGACCTCTGCTTCATGGGTTGATGTTCAACCACTGAGACACACCGGCCAGGCCATCACCTCTATTTCTAAAGTATTTTCATTACCCCAGAGGTGAACACTGCACCCGCTAAGCAGTTACTTCTAATTTCTCCCTCCCCCGTCCCTTAACAAGCATTTATCTGTTTTCTGTCTCTCTGAATTAGCCAATTCTATACATATTATATAAAAAGAATCACACAATACATGACCTTATAGTCTAGCTTCTTTCACCTAGCATACTGTTTTCAAGGTCATCCACATGGTAGCATATAGCATATGGTTGAATACTATTCCATTGCACATATTCACTACCTTTTGTTTATCCATTCATGCATTTATGGACATTGGATTGGTGCCACCCTTTGACTATTGTGAATAGAGTAACTATGATATTGGTGTGTAAGTTACTGTTTGAATAACTGTTTCAGTTCTTTGGGTCCATATGTAGGAGTGGAATTGTGAGTGTTATGCTAATTATATGTTCAACATTTAAGAACCACCAAACTGTTTTCCAAAATGTCTGTGTCCCCCACCCCCAGCAATGTGCAAGGGTTTTATTCTTTACATGCCCAGCAAAACATCTTACTTCATTTTGTTTTGGTTTTAGTAAAGCCTTTCTAGTGTGTCAGGTGACATCTCATCAGGGCAAGCATGTCAGACTCATGGCCCACGGGCCACATGTGGCCCACAACAAATATTTTTGCCAATATAGTTGTATATAAGACTACAACCTTCACTAATGACTGATTACTGTAATCGTGTTGCATTCATTTCCCTTACACACCTGACATGCAGGTGCACCATTTCTCTCCACTAATACCAGCAGCAAATATTTTAGCAACTGATTGCCATGTCATTAGTCTTGGACTCATTTGTTTGGTGTGTGCAACAGGAAATATTTCACTTTTGGAGAACAAGAAAAATAGGTTTATTTGTGCTACACCTATTACTTTGTGTAGTTATTCAGTGTCTAGTAAGTTAATGTTCAAGTAAAAATATTAATTTTTATTAAATTGTTCTATTATTTTATGTTAATGACTAGGAGCCCAGTGCACAAAATTTGTGCACTGGGGACGGGGGGGGGGTTTCTCAGCCCAGCCTGCCCCCTCTCACATATTAGGAGCCCTCAGGGAGTGTCCTACTGACAGCTTAGGTCCGTTCTCTGCTCCCATTGGGGAGTGGGGCTAACCTGAAGTCTGGCCTCCCTTTGTGGGAGGCGACCAGGCTAATCAGGGGAAGCCACTAACCCCATCACCCCTTTGCTGCAGCCACTGCCAGTCACCACAGCCACCAAGGTGTTTTCATCAACACGGACTCCAGTCCCTTCACCATAAAAAAATGACAACTTTCTTTAGGCATTTTCAAGATGTGTCTTTCATAGGATATGACATTTCTTTCTTTTTTTATCCTCACCTGAGGACATGTTTCCATTGAATTTTAGAGAATGTGGAAGAGAAGGGAAAAACAGAGAGAAACATCAAAGTGAGAGGAACACTTTGATTGGTTGCCTCCTGCATATGCCCCTGCCCCACTGCAGCCTCTGGCCAAGGCTGCAGGGCTGGGCAGGGGACCCCCAGGCCCATGCTTTGCTGGCTCCACCAGTGCCCTGGCCCCTGCGATCTCCAGTCTTGCCCCTGCCCAGGGCTTAGGCCTCTGGCCCAGGACTTATGCCTGGGTAGGGCACCCTCATAACCCCTCCAATCACCAGCTCTGCCTCTGCTCCCTCCGATCACCGGCTCTACCCTTGTCTATGCCTGAGGCCTCTGGTGAAGGCCTCTGGCCTGGGCAGGGGACCCTCAACACCCTCTGATCACCTGTTCCGCCCCTCGGGTCCCCCGCCTCCCCCGCCCCCTGCCTGGCTAACAGGCCTGACCACTTCAGTGGCGGGGCTGAGCCAGACTGGGCACTGCCATCTTGTGGCTATGGGGGTGGCCATCTTTGTGATGGAGTGATGCCTAATTTGCATATTACTCTTTTATTAGATAGGATTACTCATTCATTTCAGCCCTTTGTATTCAGCATGTCCTTATCAAAATCAAGTGGTAGTAAAAATAAATGAAAAATTGGTGACAAACATCAAAATTTCCAAGAAAAGTGGGAATTGGAATATTTTTTATGTGGAGTAGAACTAATCTGCTTGACGTGTAATAGTGCTATTATACATTGAAAATTGAAGCTTTTGTTTTTTTGCAGCTCACATAAACTTTAACCTTGTTTATTTGGCCTGTGTTAGCCTTTGAGTTTGACATTCTTGCATTTGGGTTTTGATTGCATTTTCCTAATAACTAGTGATATTTATTATCTTTTCAAGTGATTGTTGAACATTTGTGTATCTTTTTGGGGTAAATGTCTATTCAAGTCCTTTGCCTATTTTTTCATTGAGTTGTTTGGCTTTTTGTTGTTTTGTTTTAAGTGTTCTTTATATATTTGCCAATAGAACCTTATGAGACATGTGATTTTCTAATATGTTTTCCATCCTATAGGTTTTTTTCACTTTCTTCATAGTCTTTTTACTTTAATAAATAGGCATGAAATTTTGACAAAACCCATTTTATTTATATTTTTTCTTTTGTTGTACATTTTGTTTCCTATATAAGTATTGATTGCCAAATCCCAAGTCATGAAGATTTACTCCTGTGTTTTCTACTAACTTCTATTTTTATTGTATTTTTAATGTTTTTATTGATTTTTTAGAGAGAGAGGAAGGAAGAGGGATAGAGAGATAGAAACATCAATGAGAGAGAAACTGCCTCCTGCACACACACCACAGGAGATAGAGCCTGCAACCTGGGCATGTGCCCTGTCCCGGAATCAAACAGGAGGGAGAGGAGGGTGCCTCTTGGTTCCTGGGTCAATGCTCAATCACTGAACTACATGGGCTGTGCCTAACTGTTCTATTTTTAGTTCTTAAATGTAGGTCTCTGACCTATTTTGACCCAACTTTTGTGTATTGTGTGAGGTGTGAGTCCATTTTCCTTTTTTCTCTTGTGCATAGCCAGATGCCCCAGCACCATTTACAGGAGAGACTATTCTTCTTTTTTTTTAATTAAATCTTTATTGTTCAGATTATTTCAGATGTTCCTTTTTTTCCCCCCCATAGCTCCCCTCCACCTGGTTCCCCCCGCCACCCCATGCCCTTACCCCCACCACTGTCTTCATCCATAGATGTAAGATTTTTGTCCAGTCTCTTCCCATACCCCTCATGCCCCCTTCCCCCTGAGATTTGTCAGTCTGTTCCCTTTCTATGCCCTTCTATTCTATTCACCAGTTTATTCTGTTCATCAGATATTTCTATTGACTTAATTGTTATAGTCACTGGTTGATAGATATGTATTTGTTGTCCCTTCGTTGTTCATATTTTTTATTTTTACCTTTTTATTCTTCTTCCTCTTCTTAAAGTATGCCCTTCAGAACTTCAAGTAATCCTGGTTTGGTGGTGATGAACTCCTTTAACTTTTTCTTGTCTGTGAAGCTCTTTATCTGACCATCAATTTTACGTGATAGCTTTGCTGGTAGAGTAACCTTGGTTGTAGGTTCTTGCTATTCATCACTGTGAATATTTCTTGCCACTCCTTTCTGGCCTGCATGGTTTCTATTGAGAAATCAGCTGACAGTCATATGGGTACTCCCTTGTAGGTAACTAACTGTTTTTCTCTTGCTGCTTTTAAGACTCTCTCTTTGTCTTTTGCTCTTGGCATTTTAATTATGATGTATCTTGGTGTGGTTCTCCTTGGATTCCTTTTGTTTGAGATTCTCTGTGCTTCCTGGACTTGTAAGTCTATTTCTTTCACCAGATAGGGGAAGTTTTCTGTCATTATTTCTTCAAATAGGTTTTCAATCTCTTGCTTTCTCTCTTCTTCTGGTACCGCTATAATTCTGATGTTGGTATGCTTAAAGTTGTCCCAGATGCTCCTTACACTATCTTCACACTTCTGGATTCTTTTTTCTTTTTTCTTTTCCAGTTGGGTGCTTTTTGCTTTTTTGTGTTTTTTTTCTTTTTTTTATTGCTTTTTTGTTTTTCAAATTTTTGACTTGTTTCTTGCAAACCTCTGGTCTGCTGTTGAATCTCTGTATAATATTCTTTATTTCACTCAGTGTATGCTTGATTTCTATTTGGTCCTTTTTCATATCCTTGAGAGTCTCACTAGATTTATTGAGGGTCTCACTAAGTTTATCGACAGTTTCTAGAAATTCTTGAAAAACCTTAAAACTGTGGTTTTGAACTCTATATCCAGTCATTTGCTTTCCTCCATTTCTGTCATTTGTGATCTGTTTCTTTGTCTCTGCATTTTGGCTGCTTCCTTGCATTGATGGTGTTTTCTGTCCCAGCTGCAGTTGGTTAAATTAGGCTGCAGGCAGACAGGTGCACAGCTTGGGTGGGGTTGTAAATTGGGTGGGGCGGGGTCTCAGAATCACCCGGGCAGAGCAACTGTGATGGCTGCCCCTCAGCCGTCTCTGCAGCTTTTTCCCGTTTTGGTGTCTCCACGCCCTGGCGTCTGAGCGCCTCTGAGTCCCCAAGTCTCGGAGCTCCGTGTCAGTGATCACTGCAAACGGCTCTGCTAGAAGCCACTCGTCTTCCACCCTGTTGCCAGACAGCCTGCATCGAGTTCACTGCAACCCCAGAGCTTGTAATTCCTTACCAGCCACCACCACAGTGCCACCATCACCACTGTTTCACTTTGCGCGCGTCCATACCTTTCAGTTTTGGCGCCGAGAACTTCTACTCAGTCTCAATGCACTCCTTCTCTTGCCTTCTAGTTGTAAAGCTTCCCATCCCTTGGTTCTGGAGGATGGCTGTTTAGCCTTATAGTTGTGGGAGGCTGCACTTTTAGGTATATACCTTATGCCTCCATCTTGGTTCCTCCGGTTGCTAACTTTTGTTTAATGTAACGATCTTAGAGTGGACTTGATCCTCATTCTGTTGCGATGGCTGTAAATGGTCTGTTTGTCACCAAAACACTGCAACAGGTCAGAAAGACAATCTTACAGAGCCTGAGGAAGAGCTACTGCAGGGAGAACATCTAAGGTTGGAGTCTTTTCTTGCCCCTTGATTTTTACATCCTTTTTCACTCTGCTTCTTCCTTGGGGTAGGTGCTCTTTGTGAGCAGTTACCATTCGTCCTTCCAAACTCCCTTGCTAGGCTCTAAGGAGCCGTCTCACGATCAGGTGAGACTATTCTTTCCTTCATTGAAGGATTCTGTTGAAAATTGGTTGACCATAAATAAATCGGTTTATTTCTGGACTCTCAATTTTATTTTGAGGGTATACATGTCTACTCATATGGCAGTACCATACTGCTCTGGTTATTGTATACTAGTGATAAATTTTGAAATAAAAAAGTGTGAGTTCTCCAACTTTGTTTTTCATTTTGTTTAGGTATTAGGGCCTCTTGCAATACCATATGAATTTTAGGATGAGCTTTTCCATTTTTGTACAAAAAAAATATGCTTTTGGAATATTGTTAGTATTGCATTGAATCTGTAGATCACTTTTGGAAATCTTGCCATGTTTAAAATATTAAGTCTTCTGCCCTGATCAGTTTGGCTCAGTGGATAGAGCGTCAGCCTGCGGACTGAAGAGTCCCAGGTTCGATTCCGGTCAAGGGCATGTACCTTGGTTGCGGGAACCTCCCCAGTTGGGGGGCTGTATATATATATATATATATGAAAAAAATAAATAAATAAAATATTAAGTCTTCCAATTCATAATCACAGGACACCTTTCCATTTATTTAGGGTTTTTAAATTTCTTTGGCAATATTTTGTAGTTTTCAGTGGACAAGTCTTGAGCCTTCTTGGATAACTTTATTCCTAATATTTTGTTGAAGGTTTTTTCATCTATATTCATAAGAGTTAATGGTCTATTGTTTTGTTTTCTTTTGATGTCTTTTTGTAGTTTGGTTTTTAGAGTAATTGTGGCCTCATAAAATTATTCAGTGTTCCTTTTCAATCTATATTTTAGGAGTGTACAAGAATTTGTGTTAACTCTTCCTTAAATGGTTAGTCGAATTCAGGTCTGAACTTTCATTTAGAAAGTTTTGATTACAGATTCCATCTCCTTACTTGTGATAGGTCTGTTCACACTCTAGTCCTTCAGTTACTTTTATAGTTCATGGGTCTGTGGGAATTTGTTTATTTCATCAGGTTATATAATTCGTCAGTTCTCTGATAATCATTTGAAAATTCAGGTTGATATATATATATATATATATATATATATATATATATATATATATATATATATATATTAGGGGCCTGGTACACAAAAATTTGTGCACTCGGGGTGTCCCTCAGCCCTGCCTGTGCCCTCTCACAGTCTGGGACCCCTCAGGGGATATCCACCTGCTGGTGTGCCTGGCCATCCTGGGTAAGGGGCTAATGGCTGTTTGCAGGCTGGCCAAGCCCCCCAGCGTGGACCCTCACCCCATTGGGGTGTGGCCAGCTTAGATGAGGGTCTGAGGGCTGTTTTCAGGCTGCCCACAGTCCCTTCAAGTTTTGGGTCCCTACTGGGGTGCCTGGCAGCCTGGGTGATAGGCTGAGGGCTGTTTTCAGGCTTTCAGGCTGCCCACAGCTCCCATTGACCCAACGTCCCAGCAAGGCTGGCTGGAAGCATGTTTCTGGAGGTTATTTATCTTCTATAATTGAAACTGTTGCTTTAAGCTGAGGCCTAGGCAGGTAATGAAGCCTCCTGTTGGCTTCAGCTCTGTGACTTCTATAATTGAAAGAATGTTGCCATGAGCAGAGAGAGGCCCAGCCGGCCTAGGCAGACAGTTTACTCCTGGTGCAATGGAAGCCTGCTGTTTACTCTAGCTCTGTAACTGCTGGCCTCCATCTTGGCTGGGTTAATTTGCATACAGCCACTCTGATTAACTGGTGGGCATAGCTTAGGCATCCCAAAGAAATGGTCAATTTCAATATTACTCTTTTATTAGATTAGATAGATAGATAGATAGATAGATAGATAGATATGTATATATTCTTATTAATACAAAATATGTGTATTATAACATATATATGGCATTATTTGGTGTACCTATAACAATGTTACAGATAACATTTGGTATATAGTGTAACAATATATATAAAAGATATCTATACATTAAAATTGTATTATAGCAACAACTGCTGGCACAGTTACTAATCTAACTCCCTTATGTAACTCCCACAACTCATAGAACTGTCCTTGGAGGTGAAGGAGCAAGGAGACAAGAATGTCACCCTGAGCATTACTCAGGCAAAGATGCTGGTGAACTGGGATGTGGTGCAGGACTTGGGTGGCTCAGGTAATGACTGAGGTGGAGAGAAGGTCAATGAGGCTTCAAGTGGAACAAGACACCCACGGATGTAACAAACAGAATTAAATATTAAAGGGAAGTATGAGCTGTGATGGGTCAAAAGAGAATGCACCCCAGAAGGAAGGGGGTCTTTGGCTCACCCCAAGATGTCAACCTTGTCCTTGTCTTATAGGCCCTGCTGTGGTGGGCCTTGTCTCCTCTCCAGGGATGGGCAAGTTGCTGGTTGAGGCCCCCCTGGTCCTGGAAACTGAGGAGCAGTCAGTTCTGAATGAGACACACAAAGGCCTGCGGCAGAAAGTCTCCCCTGTCCTTCTCTCAGATGTCACATCCGCCTTTGTGAGCAATACGGACACTCAGAACCTCAGCTCCCCAGTCACCTTCGTCTTCAAGCATGTGAGTGCTGGTGAAAAGGGGCTATGGGTATAGAAGAGGCCTGAGGCCTGGACACAGTCTTGGGGTTCAGGGGCTCTCCCTTGGGTGCATCATCTCCCCAGGAAAACCCATCCCAAGCAAGTTTGGGTCAGCATTTCTGAGCACTAGAACCACCAGCTCACACCTTGCCCTGTTCCTACAGTCAGTGACCCCAGGGCCAAGGCAGAAGGTGTTCTGTGTCTTCTGGGAGCCTGGCCAGAATGGAAGTGGTCATTGGTCCACCAAAGGCTGCTGGATGGTGGGCACCGGAGACACCACCACCACCTGCCAATGCAGCCACCTGAGCAGCTTTGCCGTCCTCTTGGCCCACTATGATGTGCAGGTGAGAGCCTTGAGAAGGGACTTTGTTCATTGTCTATTTATTGCTATGTAATAAACTCCCATGCATGTTGCTCCTTAAAAATATAATTTATTATTCTGCAATTTATGTGGGTCAACAAATAAACATGGTGCACCTGGGTTGTCCCATCAGGGTCATACATAAGCATCTCATCTGAGGATTGCTGTCCTCAATTTTCTTTATCATATTCACATTTCTCTTTTTCTCTCTCTCCATCCCTCTTTTTCTCACCTACTTATACTAAAAGTAATTTTTTTAAGTTCTCCTTATAAATTTCAGATGATTTGAAAAAACAGGCAGGAAAAAAATTTAATCTTTAAAATATAGGCAGGAGCCCTAGCCAGTTTGGCTCAGAGGATAGAGCATCAGCATGCAGACTGAAGGATACCAGGTTTGATTCTAGTCAAGGGCACAAGCCCAGGTTGCGGGCTCAGTCCCTGATAGTGGTTGTACAGGAGGCAGCGATCAATGATTCTCTCTCATCATTGATGTTTCTATCTCTCTCTCCCTCTCCCTTCCTTTCTGAAATTAATACAAATACACTTTTAAATATGTACAAAAATAATGAAAAATAATAAATAATAAATAAATAATAAATAAATAATAAATAAATAAAAGTAATGAATAATAAAAAGATAGGCAGGAATTATTAATTTTAAGCTACCACCATCATCAGTACTTTTCCTTCTTTAACCAAGGACCTAAATCTGTAAGGAACAGGTGTTGCAGGGATGAGATGAGCAAGTCTAAGTGGTGGAGTAGACCCTGGACATCGAGTCTCCAGATACAGACTCTATCACACAGTGTCACTTCATGCAGATGGAGGAGGATGCTCAACAGGGAGCTGTGTGCCTCTGTGACTGTCACATGATAACCTATAAGCATAGTCATGAAGGAAAATCAACTCTATGATTTCCAGGGCTTGGTCCTGAATGAGGACTCTCTTATCCCTCAATGTTTACAGGATCTGAATGAATCAGTTCAGAAGCCCCTAGAATTCTAAGAGTGTCCATAAAACATCACAAATTCACCTGGCTCCTCCATTCCTAATTGTGTTGTACCTGCCCAAACTGAAAAGGGTAGAAGGGTCATTAACCCAGATTAGGAGAGTGTGACTGCTCTCCTCTTTGCTGAGTCCCAGGATGATGATCCCGCCCTGGCTGTGATCACCTATGTGGGGCTGAGCCTCTCTCTGCTGTGCCTCCTCCTGGCGGCCCTCACCTTCCTGCTGTGCAAAGCCATCCAGAACACCAGCACCTCACTCCACCTGCAGCTCTCGCTCTGCCTCTTCCTGGCCCACCTGCTCTTCCTCACGGCCATCGACAGAACTGAGCCTAAGGTAATGACTCTGCCCCAAAGGACGCATGCCAGGA